>JAQZBX010090549.1:0-12500 GCA_029593785.1 Cabassous unicinctus
CCACTGGAAACCCATGAAATGGGAAGGTTTTGCCAGTTCTGACTGATTTCTTACAAGTTCTTACACTAAAGCTAAACCAGGCATGGAATCCACTTGTGGAGGCCTTTTTTATTCCATACCTGTCACATTTTCTGGCAAAACATAAATGAGAGAAATGCTTCTTAGGAAGGGAGGTTACTGGGATCTTTGTAGATAGGATCAGTCTCCAGACTACAGAATGAAGTTTACATCAAGGGAGAAAGATAGAAGGATCCTTACTGGGGATATGAGCATACAACTCTTCTACTGAAAACTGTGCCAGGATTATACCCTGAAACACTTAGGTTTTTGCAGTGTATTAAAGCATGGCACTGCTTGAATGGACCAGTTAAATCAGTTTTTAAATCCATACTAAGAAGCTGAAACACAAGTTAACATTTATTGAGGTAAATATATAGACTGTCTTACATATTTCTTATCACACCTCATAGCAGATAGAGTGTTATTTAATGTTTCAATGTTTTCCTCTGGTCATGTCACCTTCAAATATGGTTTAAGTAATTGTGCATCAATCAATGAAATTAAAATACCATACTCCAAGAGTTTGACTCTAGATGGTCCATTGAAATGAAAATGAAATATTCTTAAGAATTATATTAAAACTATTCTGAAATACTATCTTAGGAATTAATTTTATATAAATTTCAGCAAAAATAAAAGGAACTTCAATTAATAAGTTTAACTAAAAAATTAGTCAGAAATATTTTAAGAGAGAAAACACATCAGATGTCCTCCTTGGCTTATAGAAGTTCAAGGTTTAGTGCCTGCAAACTTGAACCAAACCTGCACTTTACTCCAGATCCCTGAACCCTCAGAGCTGAACTGACCTACTTCCCTGGGACCTGATGATCCTGGGGATGCCCCAAACCTCTTGGGATGTTACATTGAACTGAATATGGTAGTTGGTACGCAAGGGCCACTTGGAAAATGCTGGATTGCAAACACAGATTTCATCACTTTTTGCCTGCTGTGAAGATTTTTCTTATGTCTTTGAGCTTTCCCTCAGTCAACACAACTGCCAAACAACTTTCTTGAGCTTTTTACATGGGAGATAAGCCATCTTGATTTAGGGAAATGGTGTCTTCGTCTTCTCATTTGTTTCTCCCTTTCACTCTCTTTCTGTGGGAGTCAAGCTTTTGTGCATATTTTGTCAGTTATTTCCTCTAATTCTAAGATGTATTTTTCCTCTTTGATTTTCTGTGAAGGTACATTTCCTATTCTTGTTGTTGTTTAGGCAATAATCAGAACTTCTGTTGATGCCTTTGAATCATATCTTCAAACTGTATTTTCACACTAATTTGTTGTTGAATTAGGGGGCTGTTTCTTGTGTTTTTTTCATTCAAATATCTTTGGAATATCAATAAGATTTTTTTAAAAACTATACAAATACATAAGATAGCAAAAAGAAAATGTAAACTGTGCTTGAAGCTTTACTAACTCATTTAAAATTATTTTTGTTTTGAATTAGTTACGTTGGATTTTAAATTTGGTTCCAGGTGGAGGTCATGTGAAACAAAATGCAAAACTGAGACCATAATGCATGAGAAAAGATAACTTGCTAGCTACAAGTTCTAGAGTGAGAGAGGGGTATTCTGAGGTACCAGAGGAACCACAATAGGCTTCTTTTGCTCATCTGCAGGTGGAGAGCACACAACAGAGACCCATCTGCTTCTACTTTATTATGATCCAGGGGCGAAGGTTAGTAGATTCCTCACAGATGTCAAGGTTATTGCAAAGGCTCACATAACAGGAAAGAGACTGTGAGTCCATGGGCCATGGGGATCGTTAGCTTATTATTCAGGTTCAGCTGTTGGTTATAAATGAGGCATTTGGGTGATGTGGGTAGTAGTCATGTATGTGAGTTTAACTCTGGGTAGTCTAAGACCTGGTAATATAAAACTGTTTATTAAGTAAGCCAAAAAGGAATGTGAAGGCAAACAGCTTAACAAAAGTAAGATGGACATCAAGGAAGCACATAAAAAATTTTCATAGTGATGAGAAAGTGCCTCCTTCAAGGCTTGTGCATGAACATCACTTAAAAATAGAAATAATTTTTCTGTTTTTAACATATTTTTCCTACCAATACTATGTTTAAATAAATTGTCTTTGTCACCATATAAAATGGGGAAAAATCCAATGCATGTTGAAATATTTATATAACATTTCAAGAACTTCTTTTGCACATTCTATTATTTATCTATTATTACTTTACCCATTTTCTCAAGAATTTGAAATCCAAGTTTTGAAGATTCTATTATAGACTACTGAGAAACCTTAAATAGTATTATGATGGCAAAATAAATGGAAAGTAAATTTTAATGTCTATTTCATATGTACTTTTGTTGAGAGAGAAAAAGGCCTTTTGGAGCTCTGATGAGTAACTCTCTCAGCATGCCATTCTTGTAATGAAAATGCCTTATAAGTGAGCAGGCCTCTTAAAGCTAATATCTTTGTGTCTATAGGGCTAAGCACCCAGCTCCTCACTGGAGTGCAAAACACCCTAGTAATTGTTCTTTTGTATATGTTTTCCTACATTGCTGAGTATCAGGTTGTAAATGCATTTCTATCAGTGTGTCTTCATTATTGTTTGTAAGGTTTTAAAATTTTCTACACAGACTTTTGGGCTTTCTAAAAGAAACATGTAGTGCTTGCACATTTAAAAAGATGAGTTATATTAAATATAAGAACTACGAACTAATCCCTGAAATAGATATTAATTGACCAATATAGTTTCTTGTTTAAATAAAAGAAATATATTATTTGCCAAAGACAAATGAAAATATGTTCAACATTATTTGTCATTAGGGAAATGCAAATTTTACCCACAATGAGATATCACCATTTTGTGTACCAAATTTTAAAAGTTTGACCAAAGCTAGTGTTGGTGGGTTTTGTTGCTGAGAGTACAAGATGGTATATACACACTAGGAAATTGCCAATTTCATAAAATGTAAAACATGTATTTCCCATATGACACAGTCATTCCATTCCTATTTCCACAAGAGAAATGAATGCTATTCATACAAAGAAGAAATCTTATGAGCCTCCTTTGGTAGTGCAATTACAATTGTTACAGTCAACTATGGTCAGGGGCTGGTTTTATAAGTGTTATCATGGAGGATATTGACCCACATGGGTAATCATGAGCCTAAGTATGTGGGAGGAAATCCTTAGGGAACTGGCATCAAATTGTCTGTCTTACAATTTCTGGAGATTTTAGGGGTTTTTCATTATTTAATAATGCAGATTAAATTTTAGAAAATGAGATATGTTTTTAAAATTTGTTCCCAAATAATCTCCATTTATTTTAACTGAAAAAGGGAAAAGTTCATTATGAAAAAATAATATTGAAAAGAAGTAAACAATTGTGGAAAAGAAGTAAAGAATTGGGACTTAAAATATTAATCGCAGAGTTAGGCAGTGGCTTTAAAGATGATAAGCAAGCTTTTGACCTGCAAGGCTCTGATATACTGGGTGAAATAAAGCTAGAAAAAGATAAAGTTTCAAGACCATGAGCTAAAAACAATTGCACTGGAAGGCAACTGTAGAGTTAAAATTTCATGGTGTATAAATGTGAAGCCAGAAGTGTGAGGAGAAGAGGTTGAGGGGTTAGACACAGCCCAGCACAAGGACAACTGTGTATGTTATGTGGATATTCTGAATTAAGTTCTGGATATGTTGTAAACAGATAGTGATAATATAAATATGAAGCACAGCAAAAAAAAGTCAAGCCTAGAGGTGCATATTTTTGACCCAGTGGGTAAGTCTAATAAATAGACCTTGAGAGCAGATGGACATGCAGAATAGTATGTAGTCAAAGTGGGAAGAAAATGGGACAAGGAGAAGAGGTAACAACACCATTAATAAAAGATACAAGAGTGAGAAACCTACCTACTTTTGGACACTAAGCTCAGTGACCATATGCCTGCCTTACTGAAGTCATGAAGGTTTATCTCCTATTCCTTCATCAGTAAAAGTCCAAAAGGAGAGGTTGACAATTGATAGCTGCATCATGCTGTTGTTTTTTTCACCTGATTAATGTTGGCTTTAATTTAAATTGCTTGAATTACCTGCCAACTTTAAAATTGAGTATATTACAAAACAATTTATGGAAAAAAAGAAAAAAAAACAACACAATTTCTGCACTCTGTTAAAAACAGAGCACCTAGCAAAATAGCACAAATCCCTCAGTGTAACTACTACATAGAATAACAGCTTATCCCTTTAAATGATCAAAGTGGTCTTGATTTTCTAATTCCTAGATCTTTCAATTACCTTGCACCTAAAGGAGTCAGACATTTCCATCACCTAACCTGCCTCTGTGGTCTCATGAATATTCTGCCCTTAGAGCTAGTATTAAAACTGCCCACTGCAGAACTGCGGGGTGAGCCTCTGGATTTCCCCTATCAGCTTCAACCAAAGCTATTGACACACACACTTTCCTTTGAAAATACAGTTCTTCATCTTAAAACACTTTTAAAATCTCTGAACCAAATGATTGTTCCATATCCAAAAGAGGTCTTTTCAATTCATTTGAGAACAGAATATCTTTTTATTCTGATTTTTTATTATATAGCTTAGGTAATGCAGAATATCTGACATGGATATTTGAAATAAGTGTCAATATAAGCAAAATATAGGGTCAAATGGTTAAAGTTAAGGGGAAAAGAATAGTATATTGAAAGAAGGTAGATAATTTTAAATGCAATGTTTGAGAATTCTCTGAGCTGGCAGTTTACATATGGCTGCTGTCTGTTTCTATAACTAAAGTTCATTGGATCTCACCCATTTTGTCCACATATTGTGTAAGGCTGCATTTGCACAACAAAGACATAAAAATGACACAAGCTTTCTGTTAAATCATATGTTCAGGCATTTGTTGGGATGTAAGTGTTCAAAGTTTTCACCTTGAAAGCTTTAAGTTGAAAATATTTTACAGATATGGCTGGTTGATGAATTCACAAATAGCTCATTTTAATTTGATTCCCAATTGTAATAATTACTTTATTCCTGTAGATTTCAAAATTATACTGAGAAATGGAGGTTTATTTTTTGTTTGAGTAATATATTAAATTTACAAGGTGAAGCTAAAGGCATACGCTAAAAACTCTGGAGCTTTTACCCTGATTTTAAATTAACCTTCCATAATTAGGAATTAAAAGAAATACCATCATCTGATCATCATCATTATAATATATACAATTTCATTCTATTCCCAAGGGAGTGGATGCCTTTTGTGTGAATAATAAGGGGCTTTTCAAGAAAGAGAATCCACCAAAATGACTGTCTTCTCTGTATAGCTCATTACTTAAAGAATGATGGTGAAGAATGGGTTATGAGATGACACACCTTGGAGCCCTAGGTTTCCATTGAAGTTAGTTGTGCCAATGAGGTCACAGATCAAGGGCTCTTCTGCCCTGGCTGTAATCAGCATTAAAAGGCATCCTTTGGAAGTGATATTTGAAACATTCATCTGAAACTACAAATACTGCCTGAACTATATCAAGAGCAAGAAATACAACTTTGCCAAAACTTTTCCATCTACTTAAATAGAAACTCGATACAATTCGGTGGTAATGATAGGACAACATTGTGAATGCAACTAACAGCACTAAATTACATATTTGAATGTGGTTAAAAGGGGAAATATTAGGTTGTATATATGTTATTAGAATAAAAATGTAAAAAACCATATTATTGTACAACACAGTGAACCATTTGTAAAAAATAGACTCTTGTTAAAAGTATCAATATAAAAATATTCTTTCATGAATTGTAACAAATGTACCATACAAATGTGAGGTGTTAATGATAGGGTAGTATTTATTCTTGAGCTGTGATAGAGTGCCTTAGTTTTAATACCTATACAGGTGATAATGAAGACAATGAAATATTTTTATTGTGATAGTTTCTCAGTAGACTATTCTCACAGAGTTTATAATTGATATTTCCTTCTAGGATTAGTAAAATCATTAGGATAATAAGTTTAAGAGGATAATAAGTTTAAGAATGTTGTTTGCACATCCAATTAGGAGCATTATGGAAACTTTTGAATGGGGGGTATAAACTGTCTTTAACTTGATTGAAGCTGCAAATGCCATTATCAATAAATTAAAATAAGAGTAATGGGATAATATTTCTAATTGTCAAGTTGATTCTCTTTAAGACACTGGGGATAAGTTCTGTTATTTATGTAAACTTAGAAATTATTTGTTTTCTCATCTGTAAGAATCATTCCTATCAAAGGGACTTTCCTAAATTGGTGGTGTACCAGATTGGTCCATGGATAGTAATTTGATCACCCTTTTCAAGTAGGAATGATGTTATGTTCCATTCCCTGAAAACTTAATGGGCTCTCATTAATTTCAGATGAGTTATACTTTCTTTTACATTTTTCAGGTAGATGAATAACTTAGGCTTTTACAAAATTTTATTTTTTCTTTATTGCCATTAGTAGTAACTTTTGTGGATATTTTTTAAAAATGTCCTTCTGTTCAAGTAATAACTTGTATCCTCATCTACTTTATGAACTCAAAGGGAAGGAATCTAGGATTTAAAATTTAAAAAGACATTAGTTTAAAAATAAGTTAGATATCCTATATCAGTTTATACAATTTTCCTTCTATTGTCAGTTTACTGATTTATTTTAATCATGAAAGTTTGTTGGACTGTATCTGAAATATTAAATCATCCCTGCATATATGTGCAGATAAAGTAATATGTTGATTTTTGTACACGTGTGTGTGTGTGTAAGAGAGATAGATATAGGGAAAGAGTGTTTTCATCTTTGCGTATATTTTTGCAGTAGTATATTCCATCAGTATAATTTTTACACCTGTGTAATTAGTTTCCTAGCTGCTAAACAAAATACCATACAATTGATTGGTTTAAACAGGGGGAATATATTGCCTCAATGTTTTGAGGCTTGAAGTCCAAAATTGAAGCATCAGCAAGGTGATGCTTTCTCCTTGAACACTGGTGTTTTGGGGCTGCCTCGGAGAGATCTTGGGTCCTTGGATTTTCTCTCACATGGCAATGCACATGGTAGTTTCTCCCAGGTTCTACCGACTTCTAGGTTCTGGCTGTTCCCCATGGCTTCTCTTTGCTTTAAGGGGTCTTCAACCATATTGGATTAAGGCCCACATGGATTCAGTTGGGGCACACCTTAACCAAAGACATCTTCAAAGGTTCTATTTACAAATGGATTCATACCTATTAGAAGTGGGGTTGTCACCTGAGCATATCTTTTGTGGGAGGCATCATTCAATACCCAACAAACTTTTCTGTATTTCTTGTATGCACCATCACTACCACCCCAAAATCCAAATTTGTGAGTAATTTCCTTGATGTTTTTTATGTGCATGGAAAAAATTTTTCTAGTGGGTGATGACAGGGGTGCTTGTTTTATGCAGTTGAAAAAGAGACATTTCTGCCCACCAAACTTATCTCATTTCCAATATCTCCTATCATTCCAGGGTTTGGAACCTAGTTATATCTTTGAGGAAGAGTGCTGTGGCATTAACTTCCTCTCATTACCATCTATAATTTATTCCCTGATTTTTAGCACCTCCAAATTTTCTTTTTTCCAGATAAACTTGGCTTTGAATTCAATTCTTTCTTCTTTTGATATATACAGCATTTATACGTTTGTAATAGCAGAGGAACCTGTCTTTGTAGTTTTCTTTGCCTTGGTACAAAAGCTTAATTATATTCTTCATATATTTCAGAATATGCATATAAAAAACTTATTTGTGTCCAGATATATTTTACATATTTTATATTTTACTGCTATCAATAAGTCACAGTAAAGTGTATTGTTTACCAAATGTCTAAGTAGAATTTTCTTGGGAGTCATGAGTCAGATATTCAAAATGTATTCTATATTTTAGTTAGAGTTCATTTTTCTGCATCTTAAATTCTCTAGAAGAAGGACAATTACTTCTGGTTACAAATATATTGTGTGTTCAATAAGTGGTGTACTTCATCAAACCCTGATGAAAGCAAGTAACAGCTACCATAATTTAATTCCTACACTCATGATTTTGTTGACACTTAGATTCTGTGAGTTGGCAAACAAAAAAATTGCAAAATTCAATAGCATTTCTGCTGGTGGCTAAAGGAGAAAAATCCACAAACACCCTCTGGTATGTGGATCATGAAAATAATCCCCTGGCATTTCACAAATGTACAGAAAAAGTTGATGTTTTATTTTCTTTCCCTGTTTTTGTGAGAAAATATCGGACTGAACCAAGACTTACCATAAACATTCTAGGATTTAGTTATTCCTTCATTAAATCATTTTTCATGAATTAGGAATTAAGTTAAGATGCAGCAAATAACACCCATTTAACAAGATATATTTTATTTTTATCCCAAAACATCAATAGAATTTTGTGTGTGTATATTATTGTCTCAAGAAGTCTTGTTGTATACCAAAAAAAAAAAAAAAAAAAATTCTACTGAAATATAAATTAAAACATATGTTAAAAAACAGATTGTAACTTTTTAAGTGGTATTTTCCCTTTCAAATTAAGAAATGAATTATAAACATCAAAGCCTGAGCTATTTGCCCACCTCTTACTTGCCGGCCACCCAGACTCACTATGCCTATCCTGACAAAGATCCTACAAATATATTGGCAGAAATGTGGCCTAAAACATGGTTTCTGTTAGGAAACCTCCACCAGCCTCTGCTGAAGATTCTTGTTTTTCCCTTTTATGAAAAGGCTATGTGAGTGGACTCACTCATGGCAAAATCCCGGGTGATAGATCAGTAATTTGGGTAATAAGTCAGCAAGAGAAAATGGGAGAGTAAAGTTTCATTAAATGATGTGAACATGAAGAATCATTTGAAATGAATAACACTTCAGAACATGACTTTTATTCTTGAGACCTTCCCCAGTTAACTTTGGTAGACATGTAGTCATGTGCTGAAAATGATAAGTCCTTCGTGGAAGGATTCTTGAACACCTGGTTACAAATGAAGGGCAATTTTCCCCATAGAGGATGTGTGATTTGAATGGAGACACACTGTGTCCATGAAAATCCATCATGTGAAGGCATTGCCAATCTGACTGATATCCTCTGTTTTTACAATTGATATATGACAATAAATTTTTTAACTGTTTAAAGGCCTTCTTTACTCTGAGTCAAATCATTTGATATAACACACACACAAAAAAAATACAAAAAACAAACAATTAACAAGGCGATTGCCTCAAGTGTAAAACAATTCTGGGTTCTTTGATGTCAAAATTAGACTTGGAAACTGCAGATAAAATTTTACTTCTGGAGAATATATAGCCTCGTCTTGGGACATGGTTATATGATTGCTCCATTGCATAGTACCCCACATCCTTCACTGAATATTCATGTGTAGTGAATGAAGATCGCATGGCACTATGTGGTTTCAGAGGTTTCATGTGGGCCACAATGGCTTAAGTGATCTCAACTAATGACTGGTCTGTTCTTGCTTTAACCAATCTTTTGAATTTTACCCATGAACATTACAAAAACAACACTTTATATTTGTATAGAGACCAGAGTAAAGTCAGGGAGCACTTGTTCATATAACTTGTCAACCTATCTCCTGCTTACCAGACCCAATGGTGATCTCTTCTGGTTGCCAGGAACTTGTTTCTGCTGGAGATAGAACATTCACAGGGTTCCAAGCGGGCAGTTGTAGACTAGAACCTACTGGCCAGAGGCAGAGTTGTAGGTTCTTTGGTGCCATGGAAGTCCTACTGAGGGCCATAAAATGTCTTTGCAGCTAGTCCTAGGGCATCTGTCCAGTATCCTGATGGTCTTTTCAGAATTCTGGAGGTAAGGCCCAAGTCTATTGGAATGTTCCTTTGAAATCTTAGTACATGCTACTTTAATTGCTCTCATGATACAAGGCCAGTGGCAGAGACTGAAGAAGAAATAGCTAGCCAAGCAAATTTCTGCCCTATATGAAGAATATCTTAAAGTTTAGTGAGAAGATTGGACAGAGATTTCAAAATCTTGTATAGAGCTCAGGTCACCTACAGTGGAGACCCGTCCTCAAATATTACAGTGTACTTGGCAGCACTTAATAAGGATGTAAACAGGTTTCTCTATTCCCTGGAAAATGTAGTAGACTTTCTGAATCAAAAACAAACAAGGGAGCTCACTATATTGTCATTCAACAGAGTGATGTTGGCTCATTTACAAGGACAGACACAGTCTCTCAATGAGGCTCTGAATCACTCCACTACAATGAGACTGGGAAAAAGAACATTTTAATGGTATTTCAGGAGAATGGAGACCAGTGCCAGACAGGAACACTGAATGGTTTGAATGAAAATGCTCAGCTTCAGGAAACCCTAAAGCTGTTTGCCCTGCATGATTCTAGATGGAATGAAAATATGCAAGAACTGAAGGAACAGGGAAAAAGCTCAAAAATCCCACAATGCAAATGGAAATCATTGTCAGTGATAAAGAAAGCTAGTTAATATCTCTAAAACACTTCTATAGATGATTTATGTGTCTGCTGTCTGTGAAGATTACATGCATGCTATCAACTAGGAATCAGAGGAAAATAGTGAATCTGAGAAAGTAAAGCAACCTTATCAGATAGATATGGATCTACCAAATCTCATTGATCGTGTAACCTCAAATATTTCCTTAAACAGACTTTAAAGGGAAAAACCAAGTGATATATTAAAAACTTTGTAAGGAAAGCCACATCAATGAAGCACTTACATGTCAAAACAAACATCTGGAAATTTAGCAATCATCTCTACAGCAGGAAAAAGAACACTTAGAAAAGCAGATTCAAAGGTTTCACCAGAAACTGCAAATCATTCCCAAAATACATCAGCAACACCTCATGCAACTTCACCATGAATCAATCCAGCAGGGGATTTACCACTTGGAAACAGAGAAAAGAATTGCCAACATGCATGAAAACATGGCTTTTACACAACAGCTTGGCACTTACAAAAAGATGGCAGAACACATGAAAAACAAACTGGAGAGCACTGCTACTTACTATGAAATTTGGATTAGTTACTATGATAGAAAAACTCAAGAAAATTGCCTGTCAGTTATGGTGTCAGAGATGAAGCTCAATGTGATAATATGTGAAAATAAGCAGAAGAGGCAAAAGTTTTCAGAGAGAATTGGTAAAATCCAGCTTTCCCCAAGTATTCCTTTTGCCCCCACTATTCCACATGCAGCCCAGGGCAGAGGCTGGATAAGTTCAGAGCAACCCCTGCATCATCAGGTATCCAGGATGGGTGGAGGGGAGAGCAGTGAGGACTCAGGGACCCAGGGTGATGCTCACATTTGACTCCCCTGTCTATGTCAGTACCTGAACATTCAAAAGTTCAGTAGGACCTCCAACATATTTTGTTCTTTAAAAGTGATTGGTCTCATACTTACCTGGCATGGGAGATACCATGATCACAATGGTGGTTTTCCCAGGGCAAGACATATCCATTACACTCTGGATGTGCTGACCCCTGCAGTTTCCCTAAATGTGGGAAACTCAACTGAGTAATTTGTGGTAGTGGGGGACTGTTCATGCTCTCCCCCGGGAAAAAAAAAAAAAAAAAGGATTGGTCCTAACATCTCTTTAGTATATATGTTAATTAATGAACTTTTGTTAAAGTTTTATAGAATTATGTACCCAAATAAGTTTTCCATAATATAGATAGTTATAATATTATTCATAGAAACACAGTATTTACATTTTATTAAACCTCATAGAATAAGATCATAAGTAGTGCATTTTAAATGACTAAAATTTTCCACCATTAATTTTTAACAAATTGAAATGTAATGTGACTAGAGATAATTGTAAAATTCAATTGTTTCTCTCTATATAGGTAATATTTTAAAAATTATATAAATAATATTTACAATAATAAATATTGTGATTTAAAAAATAACAGAGGAAAAACAACAACAAAACAACACTTTTGGCTATACTTAATATTTTGTTAATGTCACCCTAAATTCATTAATTCACTTTGGGGAAGTGAATTTTTGCAAGTGTTTAATTCTTGTTTTGTTATTTCTTTTTACTTTTTATATTTTTCACAATATTCTTTATAATTCAAACGTTTCTCAGTTTTGTTCTACGAAATAAAATTTTCTGATGTATTCCTCATTTTGTTATTTGGAATGAATTTTCTGAATCTATTTTTTTTTAAGTTTTCCTTTTAATCATTTTTATGGTTTACAATATTCTCTGAAAACCTAGATACCCACATTATTGTGAATTAGAAATTAGTTAGAAATCCAACATTGTTTCATTTTACTAAAATATTACCCAGTATTCATTTTGTATGAATTATTTGAAATGTTTCATTTATCACTTAACTCCAATTTTAGTCAGATCAATTTCCAGTGAGTTTAGTAAATGGTCAATATTTTGGTAAACATTTTACAATTTGTATGGACAGATATTCATTCTATTTATAAATTTTCCTTATTTTT
>JAQZBX010090550.1:0-12495 GCA_029593785.1 Cabassous unicinctus
CCGCCCCACCGCGGAGCAGAGCGTCCCGGGACAGAATGACGGACACACCAAGACTTCTCGGGTTGCTCTCGCCGCCACTGTCCGAGCGAGGGTGGAGCTGGCGGAGGTTCCCGAGTCTTAGCGCGAACGGCGACCCCCGCCTCTCCTCCCCTCTACCGGCTCCGACAGGCGGTCCTGGCCGCAAGGCCCCGTGAGATGCGCGGCCCGCGGATCTGCGGGTCAGGAACCCAAGGCGAGGGTGGCTCAACCTGCCGCGCCCCTCGCGCCCCGCGCCCCCAGCCCGCCCCTGCCCGTGTCCACTCTCGGCCCAGCTCCCCGCCCGCCGCGGCCGCCGGGACCCGCTCGCCGGCTCTCTGCGGTCCTCTCCCCGGCTCACTTTTCGCGTATTGCTCCCCCAACCGGCAAAACTTTCTATTTACCCAAACACAGACGTGCGCGCGCGCGCGCGCACGCACACACACACACACACACACACACACACACACACTGACGTCTTTTGCGCATTTCCTGCATTAGAGGGAGGGAGACTCGCTCGCACCACGACCGAGGGAGAGGAGGCTGAGGGGGAGAGCGCGCGGGCGGCGAGCGAGCGGGAGCCGAGAGCAGGGACGCGGGGAGCGCGGCGGGCGGGCGCCGGCGCCGAGGAGGTGGGGCCGAGCCGAGTCGCAGTCCCGGCCCCGCCGCCCCGCAGCGCAGCGCCCGGTGCCGGCCTGCGCCCCGAGCCCGGGCGCCCGCCTCCCCACTCCCCAGCCGGCGCTGAGGTGAGATCCCAGGCTCCTGGCGCCTCCCGGTAGCCGACTGCGGCGCGGCGCTGCTTCGCTGAGGAGACGGCGGCTGGGCTGGCCGTGGGGCTTGTGGATATTTGAAAATTTGGCTCCGCGGAGGACCATTTCCTCTCGACATGCATCCCTCCGGATAGACTGAACATCCCTCGGTCCATCCCCCGCCCCGCGCGGTCAGAGGCAGGCTCTGGGTGTGCGAAGAGGATCCGGGTTGAATTCTGCGCCCCCGGTTCCCTTCCCCGCCCCATTCCACAGTCCCCCTCCCCCTCCCGGAGTCGAAATTTCCCGGGGATTATGTTTCGGAAAGGTAGGTAAACGCGGGGCGCGGTGGCAGCTTCCCCGCAGCCCGGACCCGAAGAGGCAGCGAGGCGGCGAGGCAGCCCCCCTCGGCTGGCAGCGGAGCGGACAGCTCGTCGCCTCTCCTGGAGGTGCTGCTGGTGGTGGGGGGGGGAGAGACTTGCTCCAAACACGGACGTCCCCCAGCTCTCCCCCCCTCCCTGTTTTCCGTTAGGAACCCGGCGAGGAAATACATGCACTCGCTGAGAATCGCCTGCGCCAGGGCGCACCACTACAAGGTGTAGGGAGTGTGCGGGGTGGGGCGAGAAGGGGACCCAGGAGTCCCCGTGCCTCGGAGCTCCCGACCATCGCTTCTTCATTGCTGCCCTCGGGGCGGACGGAGTGACCCCGGCTCCCACTCCCCGCCCCGACCATGGTAGTGTTCAATGGGCTTCTTAAGATCAAAATCTGCGAGGCCGTGAGCTTGAAGCCCACAGCTTGGTCGCTGCGCCATGCCGTGGGACCCCGGCCGCAGACTTTCCTTCTCGACCCCTACATCGCTCTCAATGTGGACGACTCGCGCATCGGCCAAACGGCCACCAAGCAGAAGACCAACAGCCCGGCCTGGCACGACGAGTTCGTCACGGACGTGTGCAACGGGCGCAAGATCGAGCTGGCGGTCTTCCACGATGCCCCCATCGGCTATGACGACTTCGTGGCCAACTGCACCATCCAGTTCGAGGAGCTGCTGCAGAACGGGAGCCGCCACTTCGAGGACTGGGTGAGTCAGGGCGCCTCCCCGCTCGGGAGCAGGTTTCTGGGGTCCCAGGAGAGGACGCACTGGCCTTGACGTTGGTCGTGGGGCGCGGGGATTTATTGCCATCAGGTGTGTGTGTATGTGTGTCTCGGTTTCCTTGGGGAGGCACACCACACTTAGTAGTTGGGGAGAAGTAGGCGCTGGGGCGAGGAAGATGAGACAGGAAAAGAAGGTACCGCCCTCTGTCCCCTCCGAGCCCTCGGGACGGTGGGTTCTGCAGGGGGCTGGCAAGCTGGGAGAGCGCCGGGCAGCCGGTGCTGACGGATGGGTTTGCCGAGGACCCGGCGCCTTCCGCAGGCGCGTGGGGGGCTGGCTGTGTGTGATTGTGTGTGGGTGGGTCCTTCAGTCCTTGGAGAGGCACGTGGAGCCTTACACTGAAGGCTCCTTGCAAGTCCTGGCTTTGTCCTGTTTGAGTGAGGAGTGGTTTTATGTTTTCCCTCTGGGAGGAAGCTTGCTTGTTTCTATTTTATGGCATGGTGGTTTGTTCTTCTTCTAATATACAGGGAGAAGAATGTGTTCTTCTCCAGGGTGTCCCCTCTAGGGTCCCAGAAACATCAGTCCAGCTTGCTCTGCCCAGTTGGTTGCCCATCCATCCAGAATGAATGTTGTATTTTAAAAATGATTCTTCTGCTTGTGGGTAATTGGAAGTCAGTGCTCTGAATCCTATTTAAAGTTATTTTGTTGCCTTCTTTTGATTTTGAAGAAACTGTGCAGTGAGATACTATTTCTAAGACTGAGACTGAGTTAATTGATTACATTGTCAAAATATTAGGGAATTGGAAACAGACCTTGTCAGTGTACTCAGCCAAATGCATTCAACCTTGGCACTTGGAGAAAGCGGAAGAAGCAAGCTTGTTTTAGCTCTTCTTGGAGGAAAGGTGTTGTTAGGATTTCTGTATTTTCATTTCGGTGAAGAGCAGGTGTGGCTATGGATATGTATTTTTCAGGATCCTTTGGATTTTACACAGAAAGAGAGTGGTTTGATCCTCATGGAGAGATGAAGATAAACCATCTAATTCTTGAAAAATAGCTTTGGTGTTTCCATCAATTTCTTGGGCTCAGAAGTTGTATATGAATCAGTTTGATATAGTACCTTAAGATTTTTTTAAGGAGATGGAGCTTTAGGGAAAAATATGAAAAGCCTGCTCTCTTTATGCTCACCGCTGCATGGCGGCCACCTGAAACCATGGTTTGATACTTCAGGGAAGCTCCAACCAGCCGCACCAGTCCAACCCGAAGAGAATCGGGAAGCAGACAAACCTTTGGGATTTCAAAGAACACAGTGCCCTGCCCCTTCCTCTGCCTCCCCCCACAGAGGTCCTGCACATTCCCTAGTTCCTTTACACACATGGCCATAAGTCCTTTCCTTCATACGAGCAATGCATGTCTGAGGGGAGCTGCAGGGTTAACAATTTCAGAGCCAGAAGTTAACACTAACAACTTGTGATTCCAAATTCTCTTTCTTTCTTTCTTTCAAGAACAAGAGGGGGAAGAAAGAACTGTGACAGTGGTAGTACGAAGATGGGAGCCTCCTGCTGTGTATGCAGGTGCAGCGTTGGTCAGCGGCAGAGAGCAGAGAGGTTGAACAGCAGTTGTGAACACAAAACAGATTTTGGTTTGAGGAAGATTGCCCGAGTGTCTCTGGTGATGCTTCACTGTGGCTCACCCAGACTCTGGGTGGATCAGTGTACCACCCCCGCACTTGGCAGTGGGCACTGCTTGCCTGGTTATCATTCTCTAAGGTCCTGAAATTCATATTGGACTTGGCCCTAGACCAGGTCATCTAGTCCAAAAGTAAGTTTTACAGAAAAGAAATTGAGTCTGGAGAAGCTAAGTGGGTACCCAAGGTCACATGACAAGCAAAGGTGGGTTGGAAGTAGGGCCCACATCTCATATTGCCCCCTGCTTGCCTGGTAGAGAGTTGAGCCTCTTTGGCCTCCCAGTCTACTTAACCTGTAGATTCATGTGCTGTTTCCCTGGCGTTTTTATTTAGCATCATACTTTAAGGTGCTTTAAAAAATGATTATTTCTTTTGCCTTATAGCAAATGTGAAGTAGGTAGAACAGGTATTTGACAGATTAAAAAACTTGAGATACAGAGAAGTTCAAAGTCACAGGATGAATCAGGTAGTGGAGCTGGTCCTGATTACTCGTCCAGCACTCTTTTCGCTAGAGGATGCTGTGGCCACTCTGTCACCTTCGGACTGAAGATGGGAAGGCGTCGGCAGAGGAAACTGGCCCATGGAAACAGGACAAGTTGCAACAGGGCTGACCAAGGTCACCTTTCCCCTATCGCTCAGCCAGGGTACAGTCACAGAATCACACCTATGGGGAGAATTTCCTGGACTCAGGCCTCTGTGCTCCTTAGCTAGCAGTAATGAAGAGAGACGCCCTTTTTGGAGTGTGACTAAGAACTCTGGCCTGAAGCAAGGAGATGTGGGAGACATGCAACAGCTGCTTCTCCCATTGCTGTATAACATTTCATTCAACTTCATGTTGACTTCACACAAATCTCTGAGTTCCTATTTTATGCTCAGATCCAACCAGGGAGGCTTAGCCCTGTAGGTAACCTAGAATTAAAAAGAGGCCACAGGTTGCTCTCAGGAGGCTTCTACTTCACTAGGGAAATGACACTAAACAGATAACATGTAAACTTTTAAGTAGCAGTTAGGTTCCAAATGAGTGGTGCAATCAGTATGCTTAAAGAGTTCAAAAAGGGCGTGTGCTGGGACAGCTGGAAGACTCCAGGAAGGATCTGAACTGGGTGTGAAATGGTGGGTAATGTTTAAATGGGTATCTAGAAGAGGAGACACTGGTCTGAGGCCAGAATGCAGAAAGAGAATGCCTGTGGTTGGAGAAGAGACAAGCATGGCTGAAACTGAGGGTACCTGCTAGAAAGGACAAGGACAAGTCTTCTCAAATTTAAGATTTAGCTGAGTATCACCTGTGCTATTATTTGCTTAATATTTTAAAAGGTTGGCTCTTTTTTTTTTTTTTTTTCCCACTTAGCTTTTTCTTACATCCCAGTATTTGTGAAATCACAGGTTTGGATATTATAGTTATATTTTTTCTTCATTCACATTAAGCACACAGCGTCTACAATTAAAAGAAAAGGTACCTCTTAAAATCATTAGTGATATGGGGATCACACTTTGGAAACACTAGGGTAGGAGAAAGTTTAGAAAACTGAGCTGGTTTATAGAATGCTAAAAAGCCAAGCTGAGATAATTATTCTCTGGATAATGAGAGGCATTTCAGTTGTCATGACAAAGGGGTTGCTTTAGAGCAGGGGTTCTTAACCTTTTTTTGTTCCAGGACCCCTTTGCCAGTCAGGTGAAATGAATACTCCTGTAAATTTATTTATTGTGTACATTCATAAGTGAAGGAAATGCTAGATTTCAGTTAGAGGTCCGAGAAAATAAAGATAATAAGTTGATTTTTTTTTCAGTTCAAGCTCATGGATCCCCTGAAATCTTAACCCCTGGTTAAGAACCCCTGCTTTAGAGAAATCTCAGAGAAAGGTAGATTTCACTTGTACTTGAAGCAGAATCCCATTGAACTCTATTCCTATAGCTAGGGTTTCCAAGAACTGGATAATAACACTGCTTGGACTTCGGTGTGCAAAAGAATCTCTAGGGGAGGATAGTAAAAGAATTGATCCTCAGGCCCCACCTTCAGAGGTTTGGATTCTGTGGTTTGGGCTGAGCGCTAGGAATCCGCCTTTTTAACAAGCTGTCCTCGTGATTCTGACCAGATCATGCTTTGAGAAACATGGGTCTGGACTAGAAATTTCAGGTCGGGGAGGGCCCCAGATAATTAATGGAGCAAGCTTTATCAAGTATATAGAAGTGCCCTGAAATCTTATAGTAATTCCTGAAGGTCTTTATTATTCTTTTTAAACAAGATTTATAAGCCCAATTGTATAAACTAGAAGTATTGAGATTAAGGTTAGGGACTGAACGAATGCATCTGACGACATCTTCAGTTTGTTTCACTCCCTTGCTTGCCCCTGTAGAAGAGGCCTTCATGGTTCAGTGGCCATGGCAGAATGCCATCTTTTGAGAGGCAGTTCATGGAAGCAGTTGAGAAACATAGCTCTGGGTTTGAATCTTGCCTCTGCCACCTACCGGTTTTATGACCTTGAGTGAGCTACTTAACCTTTCTGTGTTTCAGTTTGTTCATCTCCACGAAGGAACAGTACCTGCTTACAATAACAATGGCAATGTTGTGGGGGATTAAATGAGTTAATACGCATAAGTGGGAGACCAATGCCTGGCATGTGAAGTAAGAGCTTCAGCAGTGTTTACTACAAGTATCCTTATATCCCCTAAACCTAGCATGGCACTGATCCTAGAGAGGACTCTCTACCGAGTTGATTGAAGGTTGTGCAGAACTCAAAGAAGCCAGTTTTACCTAGTCTCCAAAAGATTTCTTTTTGGTCTGCAGGTCTCATTTGGCAATGAGTGGACACTAGAGGTGCCTTGCCTGCCCCTTGTCTTATTGTCTTTGATCAGCAGCAGATCTAGCAACTATTTGAGACGCTTAGTCTCAGTGGACCCGTCTCCCTGGAATCAGGGAGCTCTAACTACAGGATGCCCCCCCCCACCAGTGGTGAGCCTTTGGGCACCTGGCTTAAGCTCTTTGAGCCTGTTTCTTCATCTATAAAGTGGGAACATACCAGCTTTTAGCTCTTAGGTTGTTATGAGATTTAAATACGGGAATCTATGTAACACTCTCAGCACAGGGCTTGGCTTCAATACATATTAGCAATTTTATTTACATTTAAAGAGTTGTGTTTGTGTTCATAGTTTTAGCATCTTAAATCAGAACATATGGTCTGATGAAAGATACCTCCCCACCCCCCCCGATTTGTGAATGAATTTATATGAAAAGTCTTACGTAGTCTTGAAAAGTAAATTTAATTTAGTTAACACTTTTTTTTTTTTTTTGAGGTTCGGGGGCCAGAGGTTGAACCCGGGACCTCGTACGTGGGAAGCTGGTGCTTAACCACTGAGCCACATTGGCTCCCCTGAGTTGATTTTTTCGTTTGTTTGCTTGTTTGTTTTTTTTTGTTGTTGTTTGTTTTTGTTTTTTTTAGGAGGCACTAGGAAGTGAACCTGGGACCTCCTATGTGGGAAGCAGGCACTCAACCACTTGAGCCACATCTACTGCCCTAGTTAACACTTTTAACTAAGGACCTTTTTGAAAATAGTAGAATTACTTGAAAGGAGATTGGGAAAATCTAGAAATTATGGCCTCTGTAGCCAAAGGTTATTTATTTATTACAGCTTACGAATAATTGGAAATAAGGATATTTGGGAGCTGGTATTTTGGTTTTACTATACCAATTTCACCCAGTTTCTTGCCTTTAAATACATTCTCAATGCTCTTGACTCTGAATTCTTAATTCCAACCTATCTCTGTCCCTGAGCCCCAGAACTCAAATATGTGACTGCCTTCTCATCATCGCCACTTAATTGTATAAAGGGCGTCTCAACCTCCGTATGTCCAAAATTATACACCAGATATCCCCCCTTCCCAATGTAAGCCTCCCATAGTCCTCGCCATCTTGACATCTCTTACTCTCACGTGCCCCACGTCCAATCCGTCAGCAACATCTGCTCTCTCTGCTTTCAAAACATTTCTCAAATCTGATTATGTTTCAGAACCTCTGCTGACAGTACTCTGGCCCAAGTCCCTATCATCTCACACCTGGGTTGTGTCCACAGCTTCCTAACTGGCTCCACCCTGCCGCATCTTCAGACTCTTCTCATCACAGCAGCCGGGGCCTATCATAGGCCGGAGCATGTCACTCTGCTCACCAAGCCTGCAGGGTAAAAGCGCACATCCTTACCACAACCTCAAGGCCCGACCCGGCCAGACCTGCTCTTATGACCTCTCTGACCCCAGAGCCTTCTGCCCTTCACCTTGTTCACTCTGCTCTAGCCCTGCTGGCCCACTTGACAGCCCTTAAATATATTCACCATAATCCTGCCTTTGCACTTGCTATTCCAACTTTCTAGAATGTTCCTTTTCCAGATATCCTCATGGCTCAAGACTTTACCCAGATGTTTTGTACTCAGTAAGGCCTTTTCTGGCTATCCAATATAAAATTTGTTCCTCCTTGATACTTCATCTGCTCCTTTCCTGTTAATTTTTGTTCCATAATATTTAACCTCTCTCTTATATACTATATATTTTTCTTATTTATCTTGTTTATTATCTACCTAACACCATACAGGAACTCTGTGAATTCAGGGATTTTTGTCTACTGACTGTTGTATTCTTGGCACCCAAAATGGTGCCTAGCACATTGTTGAATGAATACATTTAATTAAACATTGTGTCACCCCCTAGCACCTACCACGGTCTAGCACTGTCCTAGATATTGGGGTCTTAGTAGAGCAAAAGTTGTGTGTAGCGAAGTTCCTGGCTCTGAGAAGTACGAAATCTAATTGGGAAGACCAGGATGGTAAGCGGTTGAGTGAATTACTCACTACTCTCCTTCTGTGCAGATCAAAGAAGTGAGGAGAAGGAAGAAGAAAAGAATATCTTATTTTGTAAAAATCTGAGATTCCTGAAGATGTCTTTAAAAGAAAAAAAAAAAAAAAATATATATATATATATATATGTGACAATTTGTATTAAGCTGAAGAATCTCAATCAAGTCTGTAGTTCCCCAAGTAAAAACTGTGTGCCCTCTGATTGTCAAATGGTGAGGAAGGAAGAAAACGGCCCACTTCCTCTCTGTTTGCAGAGTTTATAATCGAGTTTAAATTCTCATAAGGTAATCACAAGCGCTCCCCACCCCCACCCCCTTCAGTTGGCACCAATGAGAAATGACATTTAAAATTCCAGGGCCTGAACTCACAAAGCTCATTGAAGCATGTGCAGACAAAGCTTCCAGGGGCTTCGCTTAGGCTAAAAGAACTCAGAGCAGGCCTGTAGTATTTTACATAAATAAAAGCTACACTTGGCAAAACATTATAGTTCTCTTCAATTCCTCTGGGTATATTCGGGCTTGTTAAGTAATTACGATCCATTATAATGCTAATCTAGCAGGGCTGCACCTGTTTGAAATTTAGTTTTCTGGCAGAAACCATGTAAGTGGCCCAAAGTCTGTACTGAGCTAGAAGAACCGAGAGGACAGGAACATATTGTTGTCATTGTAGCTCACTGATATCTAAACAAAATTTAAAGTCCAGGGGGAATATGATTGAGCTCTGTAAAACTGTGCCTGGGAGGAAGAGGGGAAACAGGAGCCTGTCACCAAATCCAAGTACTGGGTGAGGGCCTCCTCTCCCCACCAGCCCCTCCCTGCCCCCTCTACTTCACCTTGAAACCTCAGGGAGGTAGTTTTAAGCTAATGAATAGTCACCTTTATTTGTCAGCAAGAAGTAAACTCTTTGAGCTCCCTGACCTCAAGAGGTCGATCAGACTAAAAATTTAATCAAGAAGGGTTCAAGACCGGGTTAGGAAACTCAGGATGGATGAATCTGTGATTAATTATTGAGGACAAGAATAGTCTTTGATTTTGTTTATGTCCTCATTGAATAGATTTGTTTTTCCAGCCTATAGTATCTCTTGGTATCAGTCTTCTTTCCCCAACAGATGTTAAGTGTCTTGTGGGCAGGAGGTGTCTGCCCTTCCTCCCCTCACTGCTCTCCATCAGAGTGGGGGGTCCTGGTAACCTGCCCACTCATTGGCCAGTCGAATGAAAGGCTGCCTGTGGGTGGTCTGTCTTACTGAAGTTCAAGTAGGAAGCATTCTTGAATCAGACCGACTTGGATTCTTCTCTTATTATAAGTTCATCATCGGGCACAGCGCTATAAGGAAAGATTGTGGATCCCGCAGGGGGTTCTTAAGTGAACAGAGTGGTACATCCATTCATTGTTCCAGCCATGCTTTCATCCACTCAGCAAATATTTATTAAATGCCTTGTATGCCATGCCAGGCACCATGCCAGGAGCTGGTCTCTGCTCTCATGGAGCATGTAGTCAGTCTAGGAGGGGCCATACTATTAATCAAGGAGTCACATAAATATACTGGTATGTAAAATTACACCAAGAGGCAGAGCACACCACAATCCTTTCAGAGCCTGGGGACATCTAGGCGTTCCCTCTTCAGTGCTGGATTGGCAAATACTTTTTTCTTTCCCTGGGAAATTAACTGAACAGGAAGTCTTTTGACTCCTGTTAATTATTGGTATTGCACCTTTGATTCTACCTCTGTAAGATCAGGAGTTAGTGTGGTCTAGGCGCTCTGTAAATTCCCTGTTAACAGTTACCCTGGTTCAGCAATCTGGATTGTACATTTTGGGCCTTGACTGTGCTCGTTGTAGCCCTTGATAATATTTTATCTTTATTGTTCTTTGTGAAGCCATCTTGTCTTCAAAAGCTTCTGCTTTTTTCCCTCCTTGTCCTTCTTCATTATTGTCATCAAAATCACA
Organism: Cabassous unicinctus; assembly: GCA_029593785.1. Classification (NCBI taxonomy): domain Eukaryota; kingdom Metazoa; phylum Chordata; class Mammalia; order Cingulata; family Chlamyphoridae; genus Cabassous; species Cabassous unicinctus. Next base: position 10,324 of record JAQZBX010090550.1, read on the forward strand.
GAACTATTTGTGATAGCTTGCTTCTTTACCTAGTGTTAAAGGCGCACAAAAAATAAATTTGTTTTTAAAATGGAGTCCTCTCTTTGTATCATTGAGCCACTCAAAGGAAATTCTAAAAACAAGCAGAATCTTTAGGATGCAGCGTCTGTGAGTCCATCTCCTCACTCTCTGGACTGATGATTATCTAAACTGTTTTCGGCAGCCTAGAGAATCATTAGTCAGAAAGGACGGAGCATGTAATTGACCAGTGTTTGCCAGAGTATCTTCCAAGAAATAGGAGTCTCGTGTGTTCGCCTCTCTGTGATGAGAGGCAGGGACATGTTACAGAGTCAAATACACATTAGTATATGAAAGACTCCGAGAAGGCCTGTAATAAAGCGACTTGCGCACCTTTGTTTAAACAGGTAGTTCCCAAACTTATTCATCTGAGAATGCCCTTATTTGTGAAAAATTATTAGCATCTCATGGAGCTACTGTTTTGTGGATGCATTTTGAAAAACACTATGATTAGATAAAAGAAGGAATGGACCTTTCTCAAGTGGGCTATTTGGGGAGTCAAGATTAACGCCCTGTTATGAAACATTTCGTGAATTCAAAGGATGGCAGGAATCCAAAGGAGAAGGGAATAAATGTGGGTTCTAATAGTTGGCCAAGTCTTCATGGTAAGATTTTGAGCCAGGCCTTGAAGAAAATGAGATTTTCTTAGACAGGAAAAGGGGGCCCTCTAAATTGGGAGAAGAACATGAAAAATGTTAGGCAATTTTTAGCATTTGAAGTTCAGAAGGCAGTCAGGAGACCAGTGAGATTAAAGTAAGAATGAAATCCAAAAATAATTGCTTCATTTAAAACACCAAGCTGTTCACTTATAGGAGGGGAACAGTAGATAAGAATGGACATTCATTCATTCATTCATTCATCTATCCAGCCAGCCAGCCAGCTAAGCAGCCATTCACAAATATATACTGGAGACCTTCTATATTCTAGGGACAAACTCAGAGCTAGGTTTATATAGTGTTGAACAAATTTACTTTTGATATATTGAACTCTTGATTATCAAGAAAATCTATCCTGCTGCATTCCCAGTTAGTTTTTTTGTTTGTTTATTTTATTTATTTGTTTCTCCCTGCCCTTGTTGTTTGTGCTCGCTGTCTGCCCTCTGGGTCTTTTCGTTGTATGCTCTCTGTGTCTGCTCATTTTCTTTTTAGGAGGCACTGGGAACTGAACCCGGGACCTTCCATGTAGGAGGGAGGTGCCCAATTGCTTGAGCCACATTTTCTCCCTGCTTGTTGTATATCCTTGTGTTTCCTTGTTGCATCTCCTCATTGCTTCATCTCCTTGTATCATCTTGTTGCATCAGCTTACCATGCCAGCCTGTCGCGTCAGCTCACTGTCTTGCTTGTTGTCTTTAGGAGGCACTGAGAACTCATGGAGGCACTTCCATGTGGTAGGCGGGCGGCCAACAGCTTGAGCCACATCTGCTTCCCTGTTTGTTTCTTGATAGGCCTGAGAGGGATGGAGGATAGATAGCTTTGTAGTATCCTTCATGTAATTGTCTGCTGGCCTGACCAAGATCATGGATCTAATAAAAATAGCATGGGCTTTGGAGTCCGTCGGTCCTGGGTTTGAATTCTAGTTTTATCAGTCTTTGGCTGCAGGATATTTGGCAAATTATTTAACCTGTCTGGACCAGCTTCCTCATCCATAAAATAGGAATAGCAGCTATCTTGTAGAGTGATTGTAATATTAGATGAAACATATGTAAAGGTGTCTGGCTTACATTACATCCCCAATAGATAGTAACTAATTATTATTGGTAATTATGTTTTCTGTAATTAATATTTATTATTAGATGCACAGAAAATTGTGCCTCTGTCTGAAAATTTTATTCAGTAATTACCAACTCAGGAATTGTGGGCAAAACCTTTTCCAGTCCCTGTTCCCCTCCCTTTCTGAAATGAGCTGGCAGCAGGAATTGGGTTTGCTGAATTACAAGTGTGCAGATGTAGAATTTACACTTGCCCTTTTTAGGTGGCACCTGGGGTGGGGGGGGAGGGGAATGTGGATTACCTATCCTTGGCCTGGCTTTGGTTCCAGTGAATGGACATATGTGACACATTGCTCCCTCTCACATTTTAAAAAGCAGAGACAGTGTTGCATTTTGACCTGAACATC
>JAQZBX010090551.1:0-12497 GCA_029593785.1 Cabassous unicinctus
ATGGCAAACGGGTGCTCTATCCATTGCGCCACACCCGCTTCCTGCTGTGAGGTTGCTGCATCAGCCCACCGCACCGCTCAGGCTGGCGTGCCCTCACAAGGAGGCCTCGGGACGCGAACCTGGGTCTCCCATATGGTAAACGGGGGCTCTATCCACTGAGCCACACCCGCTTCCCTAGGGAGCTTTTAATAAATGTATAGATGCCCTAGACCAATTAAATCTGAATCTCTGGAGGTTAGGGCTAGGTATTGTTTTTTTTTTTTTTTTTAAAGCTTCACAGTTGAACCTGATATGCATCCAGAAAGAATCACCATTATAGAGTTTGATTTGCCAAGAAATCTGAGTGGTGGTATAAGTCCAGACTAGAATCCCTAATGCCTTCCTCTCAGCACTATGATGTTTCATGTGCATGGAAGCATTTAGAGATTTAGGACACCTTGGTGTAGGTGCCAGCGTTACTGATTTTTGGAGGTACAGTAGCATACAGACCACAACGCTGACTTTATAGGCAGGAGACCGGGTTTCCATTTTGGCTCTGCCGTTTACTAACTGTGAATGAATGCTTGAGTCTGTTCTCATTTTTAATGTAAGCTTATTGTGGGGGCCAGATTATATAAGGTGTTAAAGGGCTTTATAAACCAAAAAGTGCTTTCTAAAACTCATTTTTCACTTGGTTTTATAAAGCTTAGTGTATTTATCGACTAACTTTCCTTCGGGAAATTGGTGGTGCTGTAAAGGTTTAAGGAGAGTCAGAGGTCAGGTTACTTGTCCAAGGTCAGTTTTAGAGCTAGGATTCAAACTGTGATGTTAATCAGTCCTCCAGGATTGCTCTGGATCAGAGATGATGCCCTGTATTTATGACATCATAGTTTGCTTTCTAAGCTACTTGTATTTGTGTACTTTGCTCTTTTAATACCAGTAATATTTTAACATAAGCAGAAATAATTCATGCTCTGGAGTATCCATTTAATAGGAAGCGTTTATAATAAAAGCAAATACATATTGAATTTAATAATAAAAATGGTATTTTGGAGTGAAAAGGCCACTCATAGGGAGTTGATCTTGAATTCCATTTATTAACTAGCAGGATGGTCTTGATATATAAATCCTATTTCCTCACTGGTAAAATAGTATTAATCTAAATAGTTCACTTTATACTTAATCCGCCATCATTCTGAGTAATATTAGTGTGAAAAAGAACTACTTGGGATACCATTTAACTGGTAATTTGGATGAATTGTGAAGTGGAATTCTAATAATGACCTTGAGTAATAAGGAGAACATTCTGGAAGGGGTTGTTTATGCATGACATGAAAATTTAAAATGGTGTGTTTCTATTGATGAAGATAACATAAAGCAGCCTCACATTTTTTAGGCACATTGAAATGAATGTTCTTATAATAATTTTATTATGGGCAAAACTTGAGTGTTTGAAAGAGGTATGGGTAGTTATTTCTCAATAATGATCATTATAAATGGAGTTTTAGCAGAGGTATGGTATCACATAGATTCTTTGTATGCCCTTATGCTATAATTCACTTGAATGATAAAACTGAGTTCTATCTTAGTTGGGCTTAGTCTGGACCCCACATGATGTTGAGGGTCAGCTACTCAGTCTCTTCATACTTTTCTTCTTTTTAAGTCTGATAACTGGTGGCAGAAGGGGTAAAACAAATCTATTGGTGAATAATCAGCCTTAGAGACCGGACTCTTTATTTTATTAAGAGGTTAGAAAATATATGATAAACTGTAGTTCAGACATTACCATGCTGTGTCTCGTTTCCAGCTTTTAATTTATAAGCATTTTTTAAGGAAATATTTTTGGCCAATACATATTTGATGATTGACACAAGAGAATGAGTGTGTTGACTAGTCTTTCTGTGTGGACTAGTTCACTAAGAATTCGTCTGGCACCACAAATTGAGTTTAGCTCATCAAAAGCAAATTGAGCAGTAGTGACTTTAAATTGCTATTGATATGTAGTAGATTCAAATCAGTAGCCTAGGGCGATCTAATCTAAACAATGCATTTTAAGAAATACTCAGATCCATCTTTTTCTCATATTTCCAGATTTATTAATTTGCTTGGAAAGATCCAGAACAATCTTGTACTGTGTTGCCACCTACACGGGGCTGCTTTCTGAGATGACACGCTCTATCCTTAAGAGGGACTGACTTCTTTTTCCAAAACTTTGAATTTGTTATTTTTTCCATGTTCTGTATTTACATTTTTAGCTCGTTGAATTTAAATACGTACTTTCTGCCCTAGTGACTAAGGAACATTATATAAGGTTTTTTCCCCCCTTTCAATATATGGACATCAAATTCTTTGTTTTACATTGGTATTTCGGTGTTATCCTAACAAGTTCATTCAAATAGTGGTTTAATTGAGGCTAAGTGATATTATGGGTTTTTTTTTTTTTTTTTTTTTTTTTCTTCAGGATATGACCCTAAACATTTCTCTTGAAACACAAAATGGCCTCGGGCAACAGTAAGCTTCAATTGCATAATCACACATTACGCTTTACAACAGGGGAATGAGTACATGGATTGTATACATCTTCAGTGAGATATTGCCTTAGGATACAGTCTGCTTTAAGAATTTAACAATCTGTAGAGTTCCCTTGAGTGTTTTCTTAGGCAATTATGTTGGTATTTTGCATTTAATTGGAATGTTTCTGATTGGATAGAACTATGGATAGTTTTTCAGGGTTCCCTATCTCCCTCCTAACACCTAAAGGAATTGGTTAAAATTTTACCAGTATTTAAAAAAATATATCCTTATATGTTTTTCAGAATTTTGTAATTTATTCTCCTACCCTCTGCCCTCCTTTCCCCTCCCTCCTTCTTTTCCTCCCTTCCTGGTACTTTTGTGACTTGAAAACTATTTTGCAAAAGATACCCTCTTAAGTAATTCACCTTCTAGAGAGTGTGTGAGGTAGTTTAGAGTCATTCTATTTGAAGTGAATGGTAATGTCGCCATTCTGGGCAGTTCTGCCTGTAGCTGAGAGGAACTGGTGTTCCGAGCTGGTAACTCCAAACACCAGTTTTGGGAAATGCTTCTTGATACTGGGGGCAGCCAAAGAACTGAGAAAGAAGGTCATAGTGGATAAAAGGGCCTCTGGGCAAATTTTGTAATTTTTGAGACTGATTGGAGTATTTTTGAAAAAATTTTACTTGATGAATTTCCAGTTGCAGTATTTATCAAGAAATTGGATATATTTGATATGGAGCTTAGCATTTCTATGTAGTTTTAACTTCTAAATCATTTTTATTGAACCAGTTCTTTCATTTACAAGTAGAAGTTTTAATTTTATGTAACTATTTACATGCATTTCTCATGTGTTTTATTCTAAATAATTTTGTCTGTAAGCTTGTTTAGAGAAACCAAATTCAGTTAAAAATGTTTTCTTGACAGGCGCCAAGCATGAACACTAACACATTTCTATTTGAAGCATTTAAAATTATTTTGGCTTTATGTGCATATACATTCATAATTGTTACGTCTTCATGATGAATTGTCCCTTTTGTAATTCTAGCATAAAAGTCATAGCACTTGAAGACCAAAGATCTCCCTACTAGCAGCTTAGCTAAAGGTGCATTCTCCTCAAGTAAGCCTGCTAAAGCAGGTTTCATATGTGAGGAAAAATGGAAGTTTTCCCATCTATGATTAGAATTGGGGAAAAAAGTTTATAAGGTAGCATTGTTAGTGAATTGAACAGACAGACTTATTTTGGTGTACTGTGTTGGTGACTTCAAGGTGGTGATATTCTAGTTTTTAGATGTACTTTGTGCTTGCTCACCATGTTACTTATTTTTGGTACCTTGGTCTCTGTTAGTGTATTTCTAGGTTGATAACTTCACTTCTCTATTCCCTCCCCCTTTTTTTTCTTTTCTTTTTTTTTTTTGAGTCCTTGATATCCATTGTGATACTATGGAAAATAAGTGTGTATACATAACTTAAAGACAGGGCAATACTATGTGAGTCCTGTTTTATTATACTTTCTCCTTTTATTTATTTTTGTTAGCCTTAATTTTTAAGGTTGTTCTTTTAGAAAAGTCATCTTACTGCTTTTCATCTTTGAATTCCCTAAGTGTGCTTGAATGTCAAAATGTCTCTATCGTAAGAGGAAACCGAGCCTAGTTGACATTTTTCTGTGCTAATTGAAGTTTAGGATTTTAATCAAGTGATAACTTCGCAGTAATAAGTATTCTGTTAGGTCATCACAGGAGGAGAGTAGAATTCTAGACTTGATGGTCTACCTATGTGCTTTTACTGGAAAGAGGGGCACCAAAGATAAGAATTTGTATAGTTTGGTATTAATACCATTATTGTGTAACCCAAATGTCCAGGATGGCTCCAGGCTAGCCTTTTTTTGCTTAGCTAGTAGAAAGCAGTAAAATCCAGACAAAATAGGCTTTAGAATCTGGCAAGGTAAGCCAAGTGACATTGCTATAGGAACTTTGTCCCACCCTTTGGTAAATATGTAACAGAAAAGCAACAATAGCCTAAACGAATTTGTTAGAACTTGTTCCTGGATTAGGGAGAAAGATTTGTTTACTCAGTGGTAAACAAAAGGTGACTCAGTTTCCGCAGTTGTTAGTCACTTTAAGAAAACCATCTTATCAGTAACTTTTCTGTAGAACTCCCTAACAAGGACCTATATAAAATTACTCTCAGAGTCTCTCTCTGGGTAAGGTTTTTTATTAGAAAGAATAACTTGGTAGGCAATACAGCAGTTTAAAAAGCTCAATGTTCTTGAGTTAATTAGAGAGTATTTTAATTTGTTCAACAGCAAATGTTGAGTGCCCATAATGTGAAAAGCATGGTGTCAGTTCTCTGGAAAAGACAAAGATCAGTAAGATGTAGTCCCTACTCTAAGGAACTGTAGCCTTGTGGGGAAATCCAACCTGGTTATAATGATAATAGGGTGCAGAGTGCCCTGGGAGAGGCCTGACAGAACACTTGGAGAGTCCATTGGGTAGGGTGAGGGAAACAGGCTCAGCGAAGGCTTCATGAAGGAGATAGGATTTAAATTGTGTCTTGCTAGGTGGATGTATTAGTCAGCCAAAGGGGTGCTGATGGAAATTGCCAGAAATCTGTTGGCCTTTATAAAGGGAATTTATTAGGGGTAGAAGCTTACAGTTACCAGGCCATAAAGTGTAAGTTACTTCCCTTACATAAGTCCGTTGCCACGTGTTGGAGCAAGATGTCTGCTGATGTCTGCAAGGGTTCAGGCTTCCTGGGTTCCTCTCTTCCTGGTGCCTCTGCAGTGTCTAATGGAGTCTTCTCTCTTTCCTCACTTATCTGTTTCTCTGTGTATTTACTACCCGGGGCTCCAGCATTAAAACTCCAGCTTTCTCTTCTGCCATGCCGTTTTGTCTGTGAGTCCCCATCCACCAAGGGGGAGGGGATTCAACGTCCTACTGATGTGGCCCAATCAAACCCTTAATCATTATTTAATCAAGTAAAAGTGAAACCTCTGAGTCCAATCCAATCTAATATGCCCAGAGGAACAGACCAGTTCACAAACATAATCCAATATCTATTTTTGGAATTCATAAACAATTTCAAACTGCTACACTCCACCCTCTGAATTCCAAAAAGAGATTACAATAGTTGAAAAACCTTAAATCAGTAACAATGCTAAGTACAAAATCATATCACAATCAGTTTATGAAAATACTGTTTGTCTTGGGGCAAAGTCCAATCTGGTGTAGACCTCTGAAACTTACAAAACAATTTAACTGCTTTCAGTATACAAATGAACAGACAAAGAATAAACATTTGCATTACCAAAAACAAATTGGGAGGGAAACATGAGTCATGGGCCCTCTACAGTTCAGTAAAACTACACGGCATATTCCATTCTATTTCAGAGTCTGAAAGTCATTTTCAAGATGATGGTTTCTTCTCCCTGGGGCCTCATGAGAACCCACCCTTTCCACAATCTTGCCCAGTGGCCATTTTCTTCGTTCTACCCTCATCATGCATCTGCGTGTCGAACAGGCTCCAGACCTCACCCTCCAAGAGCATTGTGGTGATTGCCACACTTTACCCAATCTTTGGGTTAGAGTCTTAACCTCTGTAGTACAGTGAACTGAAGACAACATCCTCCCAAACCTTTGGCATATAGACCCAACTCTCTCAGAGCAACGAATTGGCGACCTGGCCTTTCCTAATCCATGGGGGACAGGCCTGCCCCTCTCAGACCTATGGGGTGTTGACCTCAACCTCCCTAATCCCTGGGGAATGTACTCTACCTTCTCTGTACCCTGGGTGACAAAACTCTCCATGAACATTGGGTGGGAACATCCACCCTCTTCAACTGCTGGGGCAAACTTACCCTCTCTGTACACATGGGTGGGGTTCTCTCTTGGCCCAAAGACATGTCTTAATTCCAGATTTCAGTTTCCATGGTTTTCCTCTTGAAGTTGTTTCCCCTTCTGTCTCTCCTTTCCATGTCCGTTTTAGTCCAGGCTGACAGTGGTTTTGTTCATACAGCTCTCTCAAAAAGCTTGTTGGTTTAGCATGCAAGAAGCAGGGGTCCAAGCGATCAGACAGTAAGACTTTCCACAAGTCTTTCCTAGATAACTGCATCTTCAATCCTGATTTACAAGTTCCGTGTTTAGGTAAGTCCTCAGATGGGGCACTATCATTTGAGAGCTTGATTTCTAGAGGCTTGGAATTTCCAAAATCAATTTCTGTTTTCTTTGTGCCCAACAGTTCAGTCCTCAGCTTATCTCTCTCATCTAGCATTTTGCTGTAAACTGCAAGGAGAAGCCAAGCCGCATTCTCCAAGGTTACTTTGGAAAGTTCTTCAACTAAATGCCTAGGCTTGCCATTTTCAAATTCTGCCTTCCATAAAACACCAGGAGTTAATCTTGCTAAGTTCTCTTCAATTTCAAAACACAAATCACCTTTCCCCCAGTCTAGTAATATTTACTAGACTCATCATTTACTTCTAAGGCCTCATAAAAAGTCTCTTTGGCATCCATATCCCTACCAACAGTCTCTTCAAAACAATCTAGGCCTTTTCTATCAAACATCTCACATTTCCTCCAAAAAAATACCCCTTACCCATTTATAAAACCGTTCCAGCATTTTGGTAATTGCAAAAGCTCTTCCCTACTCTCCAGTACCAAATTCTGTATTAGTCAGCCAAAGGGGTGCTGATGCAAAATACCAGAAATCTGTTGGCTTTTATAAAGGGTATTTATTTGGAGTAGAAGCTTACAGTTACCAGGCCATAAAGTATAAGTTACTTCACTTACCAAAATCTGTTGCCATGTGTTGGAGCAAGATGGCTGCCGACGTCTGCAAGGGTTCAGGCTTCCTGGGTTCCTCTCTTCCTGGGTTCCTCTTTTCCTGGGACTCATTTCTCTCTGGGCTCAGCTGCTCTGCTCTTCCCACAAGGCCAGCTGTGGATTATCAGGTGAATGGCTTGTCTCTCTTCCCGGGGCCTCTGCTGTGTCTAATGGAGTCTTCTCTCTTTACTCACTTTCTGCTTTGTGTATTTACTTACTGGGGCTCCAACATTAAAACAACTTTCTCTTCTGCCATGCCATTTTCTCTGTGAGTCCCTGCCCCTTTTTGACGCACGTCCTACTGATGTGTCCTAATCAAAGCCTTAATCATTATTCAATTAAGTATAAGTGAAACCTCTGAGTCCAATCCAATCTAATATGCCTAGGGGAACAGACCAGTTCACAAACATAATCAGTATCTATTTTTGGAATTCATAAACAATATCAAACTGCTGCAGTGGGTTTTGGAGAAATGAGGAGTCCTGCAGATTGAGGCATGGGCATGGTGTTTAGGATAAGAATTTTAGATTTGCTAGCAAGTCTAGCATGGAAAAAGAAATAAAGGAACAGCAGCAGCAGCAACAAAGCTAGCATTTTAAATGCATAGTTTGTACTAGTTACTGTTTAAGTGCTTTTTATGTTATAACTCATTTCTTCATAACAACCCTATCAGGTAGGCCCTATGGTCAGTTCTGTTTTACAGAAAAAGAAATTGAGGCATAGATAAAAAAAAAAAACTTGTCTGAGGCTACATAGTGTGATTTCTCCAGACCTCAGACTGGTTCTGGAGACTCACTCTTACTTGGGATGTTATACTGTAGGAAATGTAGCAAAGGTCAATTGGGATCTATTTATGCAGAGCCTTGGATACCTAGGTGAACAATTTAATACATTGGAAGATGCTATTCTTTTAATAGTTTTAAGTGAGTTAACGCATTCTCTCATTGCTCATATATTACTTTACTGCCTTTCAAATGCCTTTCCCACTTTACCTGCTAAATTCCTACTCATCTTCGATTATATGCACTTACGTGTTTCCTTTTCTGTGAAGGCTTTTTCGAATCACCCAGGAAGAGTCTTCCTGTGGGTTCCCTTGGCCCTTTGACCATACCTTTACTGTAGATAGGGTTAGGTAATAGGATCATTATTTACTACATTTTTTCCCCTCTCAGCTAGCCTGTGAATTATTTGAGGATTTGTACTGTGTATCCTTTTTGTGTCCCCGGTGTTTGGCATATTGTTGTGGCTCAATAAAGATCTGATAAATCTCAACTGAAGAAAACGTAGGGTGATGAATTTCCGGAAGTCATACCAACTATTTTTATTTCTTTCCTTCTAAGTTACAGGTATTTGGAATAACTAGAGAAGACATAAAGTAAGATATACTAGACTGCTTAGGTTGATTGAGGTTCCTGGGATAATGGAGAGAGATTTTTTTTTTTTTGGATTTGGGTTTGCTGAGGACAGTTTTGTGTGAGATTTGGGCTTTGGGTTTGGCCTTAAAGGAGGTTTAGCATTTAAGTTGGCGGAGGTGATGGGTGAGTGTCAGCAGTGAGAGGAGCATGCGCAGAGCACAAACAGAAACTTAAGCCTCTCAAGCTTTCCTGCTGCTCCAGAGCATTTTACAATGTATCGAATCCTTGATTTCTTTGTAGTTTGAGAAAGATGTATAGAGCAAGCAACACATTGGCCATTTTATAGTTTGAATTTAAGGTACATTCCCAAGGCATGGAATATGAAATTCACATGTTTGCAATGCCTTTTGGTGGTAAAAGCGCTATTGAAAAAGAGACCTTGAAAATTACCCTCCGGAAATTCTTCAGAATCTTAAAACAAGTAACCTCATGTTGAACTGGCATGTCTTGTACTCAGTCTGACTTGAGTTTGCTTTGACTGTGTCCTTTAGACCAGGAAGGACATTCCGCAGTGCAGTAATGAACTAGTGTTGTTTAGTTCAGAGTGCTTTGTCCAGAAGCACTCGGACTGCTGTGCGGGGAATTAAAGGCATTGAGTAGAGGCAGGGTTAATCAGACTGTTGGAGATGAAAGTGACCAAGGGAACTCTCATAATAAAGGAGGATAATGGAACCCAGGGAGAGGGTGTCTTTGTTAAGAAACATCTTCTAACAGTTGGAAACCTTTTAAAGTGCTTTTGAGGCACAACCCAAAGTACTGAAAAATGATGCCTTGAAACTACTGATGCCAAAAATTAAAAGCTTTTTTGCTCACTGAGTTCGAATTAATAGTGGCCCTGTTCTCATAAGTGCCTAACAGGAAAGGGGAAATCTTCCCCAAAGCTGGTGAAGGCCATAGCACCCAGTTTTGTTGACCGATGATCCTGGGGACCATAGGTCCTACCCTTGGTAGAGTTAAGAACTAAAGGGAAGGTGCGCTTAGTTCTTGGTGGGTAAGGCCTCCATCCCAGAGTCCTCTCTACACACAGTTGCTGGTTTTATGTTTTCTTCTGATACTGATTACTGAAAATTTTAGGACTAAAGATGTTTAAATGTAGGTCCCATCAGGGTAGAGACTTTGTTTATATTCTCCAGTATAAACCCAGGCTCTAGAACAGTGCTGTCTAATAAAAATATCATACAAGCCCCTATTTAATTTTAAATGTTCTAGTAACCATATTGAGATAAAGTACAAAGAGGTGAAATTAATTTTAATAATATATTTTATTTAACCCAGTATCCAAAATATTATTTTAACATGTAATCAGTATAAAAATTATTGAGATTTTACATTCCTTTGTTCATATTAAGTCTTTGAACTCCAATGTATAGTTTACACTTAAGAGCACATCTCAATTTGGACTACCCCAAATCAGATGCTCAGTAGCCATGAGTGACTATTGGTTACTGTATTGAACAGTGCAGGTCTGCAAGTATATCTGGTATATGGTAGAAGCACAGTAAATATCTATTAAATGAAGCAAGAAAAATAGGATAAGAGGGAGGGAGAGAGGAAGGAAATGGCAAAGTGTCAAAGATGAATAAACAGAGGAACACCATTATACTTGTTTTTGGGTGGCCTAGTATTTCCTAACTAGAACAACAGCTGAGTGACGCTTCATAATTGTAGTTTAACATGTTTTCAAACATATTATCTTCTTGGTACATACCTTCATTAACTTTCGTTTAGACAGGTTCAGTTTTACTGTCTTATTTTATAGATGGCATAGCTGAGGCTTGGCTAGGTTAAGTGAGTGTGTGGTTTATCTGGGATTCAAACTTGGGTCTTTGAGTCAGAGTCCAGGACTTTCTTGTCCCTACTTTGTACCTTCCCATTGGTTTGTGGTAGGTGTGCTCATACTTCCCTATGAATAGTAGTTGGCTCTTAGCTATGGGTACATATTAAAAGATAGCCTGAGTAAATATTTTTGATAGAGCTATTTAAAAGAAATTGACTAAAGGTCAGATCTTACAGTTTGTTTTTAATTCGTTAATCAGACATGGGTACCGTAGCCAAGAAAGTTCTATGTCTGGCTTCTCTAGATATTAGGCCTCCTGAATTATAGAAGGCAGATAAAAATTTGGTGAGTAAAAAGACTTTATGAAAAGGTACACTTCCTTGTGTTTTGAACTATCCCTTTATTTAACCATTTCATCTCCATGGACATTGTTCTCTAGTAGAACTGTGTCATAATTTTGATTGTAGTACATGAAAAAATATCTTGTCTCTTACACAGAGGGAAAGTGACTTAGCCAATATAATAACTACCCAGCTAAATTTATTGGATTTTGCTGCTTTCTTGTTTCTTGAGCCATTAAAATAATTGCTTTCACTGTGGTTAACATTTAAATAAAAACTTAAAGCACATACTTTTGGTGTGATTCAATTTGTTATGGCTAAAATGTTAAAGAGGAATCAAGTTAAACTTTAGAGTATCAGTATGATTTTATGGGAACACTGCATTTCAGCATCCTTTTGGATAGAAGCCTAGACAGATTCAGTCTTGTACTCACATTCTGCAGAGGATGGTATTAATTGAGATATCAGTGCACATAGTTTAGATAAGGTGTTCAAACATTTGCATTTGTGGGAAATCATTGTAGTTTGTAGAAAAATGGCATTTTTTGAGCAAGTTAGGCCTAAAATATAATTTTAAGCTTTTCCTGAAGACAGCTGACATTGCAAAATATTTTCCTGTTAAAAGATTTTAGTATAATGCACCACAACTTTGAAAAAAAGTAATGTAAAAGTTATTCAGTAAAAAATGAATATTTATGTACTTAAAATACCAAAATCCACTGGCTAGATTTTAATTGACCCACACTATAAGCAAATAAGTTAATTTTAATTTATCTTGCATGTTTGGGAGATCATTCACAAAGAATTACCTACAAAACCACATGAATATCATTATCCACTGTGTACTCTAAACCTTTAAGAATGGATAGGCCCCTCATATGCTTATCTTTTCTTTTCATAGCCTGGAGAATGCTATGAATTCACCTAAGTGAATTTGTAATGTAAATTTCTGTGCCATATTCTAAATTCGGGAGGCACTTGGATGGACTACAAAATCACACCTGCTCTTCTTTCTTAAAAGGATAATCTAGAATCCCCATGGATGGGGGACCTCGAGGCCCTCCTTGCAGATGGATTGGATGCATGAATGACAGACTGGGGGTTCAGGACAGGGATTTTCATCCTGGCTGAACATCAGAATCACTTGTGGAGCTTTAGGACTATGAAGCTGCTTGGACCTATTTATTTCAAATTAAAGTCTCCCTGCTGCTGCCTCCATTGCAGCCAGGAGTCTGATTACTTGTTGAAGAACTTTCTGGATTTCTTGCTTCTGTACTCGTAGTGTGTCATTTATATATGTGGTTTATACACACACATACATATATATGCCAAACCACATTATCTGTTTATTAGTAGTGATTTCTGAGGAAATATTTAGAAAGTTTTGTGTGTTTCAGAGACAAGAATAGTTAGTAAAGGGTGAAATAGGGTTGGCCTATGTAGGAAGTCCTGAGGGGAACAGACACCTAAGTGAGGTGAGGTAGGTTGTGGCAGGTGAGGAGAGGGGCAAGCAGGCCAAAGCTTAGGGCCTGTAAGCGGAAAGAGATGCATTGTACAGGGTGTCTGTCAAGACAGTGGGTTTTGGGTCCAGTGATCTGGAAACTGCATTTGTTCATAATTTATATATTTCTCTCTCTCTTTTTTTTTTTTTTTTTTG
>JAQZBX010090552.1:0-12498 GCA_029593785.1 Cabassous unicinctus
CTGAGAATGTTTTTCCTTAATTAACTTGTTAAAAGTTTTACCTCATAACATTGGAGGTTTGAGAACTATATCTTTTTCAAATAACAATTATTTTAATTTTAATTCCTATAAGAATCTTATTTAGTTAGCTTTCTTTTTCCAACTTTATTTGTTGATACTTATTTTATTTTCAATTTGAATATTAATGGATTATATATAAATATATTGCATAGTTCTTTATATAATGTGTTTCACTTTTATAATTTTACAAATAATTTTCTCTTAGATCAAGGAGGATTTATATAGGCATATTAATTAAATGTAGTTAATTTCTTTAGACAAAATATTTTTGATTTCTAGTTTTACATTATGTTTTGAGAATTTAAACCCAAAGCATTTTTGGTGGAATTTATTTAGTTACAATGTTTGGATGAGGAGATAATACATTTTTTTGTAAATATTCCATGAATTTAAGAAAAGACTCCATTCTCTTTCATATTAGCAAATTGAATCCTACAGTATTGGATTCCCCTATATTTTTCATGTAATATTTATGTAATCTAAAGCTTTTTTAAAAATTAAAATTAAAAATAAAAAAAATAAAAGTAACCACTCTGACATATTCTGAAATTACTTTCACCATATTAACTCAATTAAAGATTAAGAGAACTATCACCACAAAATATTAAAAAAAATTTTTTTGATAAATCTCAACCCCATTTTATGATTAAAAAAATAATAAACTTAGAAAAGAAGTAAACTTCACCAGCCTGATAAAAGTTTGTCTACACAAAATGAATGAATAAATGTTATACTAAATGGGAAAGCATTAGAAATATTTCCTTTAAACTTAGCAAGAAGACAAAATGTATATTAATCCCAAAGCAGTTCACCGTTTATTAGAAGTCTTGCCAAAGCATTAAGATAACAAATAGAAATTAAAGTGTAAGTAATCAAAATGGGGGGTGAAACTATCTTTTACATAATCATTTACAAAGAATGTTTAAAAGAAGAGTTTAGGAAGTTTCTGGATTTACATACAAAATTCAATTGCATATCTATACCTCAACTATAAAGACAAACGATATTCAATTGAAAAGACAATGCCATCCATATGTGTATCAGAGATTATCAAGTAATAGAATTAATTTTAAAAATATATATACAGGACCTCGACATGAGAAATTATAAAATTCTTGACTTCATGCACTAAGTATTATTCAAAAATACAAACAGCATCAACCATGTAAGAAAAGACACAAACATACAAGTATAATATAATTAATAATTTTGTGCCTATCAAAGGTTGCTTTATAGCAAGTAAAATGATCTGGTGCAACCTGAGAGAATATGTTCACAATACATGCAATGAAAAACATATATAATGAACTCTACAAATGTATAAGATAGGAACAACCAAACCAAAATTATATGGGCAAAATATATCAATATGCATTTCATAGAAGAGCAAGCAATATGCTTAGTAAAAAATATAGGGAGATTTTATATCAATAGTTGTCAGAGAATTGGAAATAAAGACCACGTAAAAATCCTATTTTACAGCTCTGCCATTGGGGGAAAAATGAAAAAATGCCAGACCATGACAAAGCTGGAGAGGATATAATCTATAGCCTGTATTCTCAATGGAGACAATGTTTCCCAAAATGTGGCGAAAATAGATTTTTGGGGGTGACAAAATAATTTTATCCTTTTAGGTACAATATTCTTTTTCTGTAGCATTATTCTTATGCATAATTTTAAATAAAAGTATTTAATTTTTTATTGAAGTTTATCATTCATACATGAACATCCATAAGCAATAAGTGCATAGTAAAAGTTGTGAACTTACAAAATAAGCATGCCTTTCATCTACAGGGCTCCAATACAGTACACACCACCAACACTTGCACTGATGTGGAAAAATTGTTACAAAATGAAAGAGCCTCATCAAAATACTACTACTAACAATTACCAATATCTAACATTTGGTGTATTATACCCCCCCAGCTAGTTATTAACACCCTTTATTAGTATTACATGTTTGTTATACTTAATGAGAGAATGTTCTTATATTTGTTTAGTGTGGCTGAAAGGGGTATTCTGTGGATGTAATATTTCAAATGAAAGGAAGCTATAGAATAATGTAGGGACTAATATAGTCATTTTAGTGGTGGAAGAAAACTGTGGTTAATAGAATAAGAAGATTGTAATTAATAGTATAAGTTCTTATTTTACAAAATGTTAAGAATATGGTGATACAAGGGAAAATTACAGCTAACATAATATGGATTCTAGTTAACAGTAACATTCTAATGTTTTTCCAGCAATGGCAAAGAAGATTATAAAAATATTAAGGGACAGTAGGGGTGTATAAAGGAATATGGGGTTTTTCCTTTTGGAGTAATAAAAACGTTCTCAAATTGACTGCAACTCTGATGAAAGTGAGAGCCACTGAGTGTGCACTTTGAATGGATTGTACAATGCATGGGACTGTATAACACAATGAATCCTGTGGAAGAAGATGGACTGTGGATAACTGAATATAATATTTTTGTATATGTAGCTACAACATATAAAATATATATTATGTGGTATTAAAATTTCATTGTCCTAACTAGAAAAAAACTATTAAAAGGGCTCTTGGGGTATGATAATTAAAAAATAATTATCTATAGGTCCTATATTATATTATAGAACCTATAGTCTATAGGCTCTATTTTATATTGTAGTTGGTAATAATTGAAAATAATTTGAGAATTTGGCATTATTTTATAACCCAGAGAATCCACTTCTGAATACATACCCAAGAGAAAATTTTGCCCTTGTAGGAGGAGAGATATGTATATTAATATTCTTAACAGCAGAGTTAACAAAATAAAAATTCTGGAAACAAATCAAATGTCTATCAGTAGGATTTTTGATAGATGAAAAATGGGTATTCAGAGAATAGACAATTAGGCAACAAATGAATTATGGATACACCTACAATAAGAGTTAATCCAAGCAATAATATATTAAGGGGGAAAGTACCAATAGTTTACATATAGAACACATTACTTTAAAACTTAAGAGCATAATTTATTGGATTTCTTTACTTTTTCCTTAATATTCCTTTTCTGTTCCAGGATCTCATCCAGAACACCACATTATATTTTACTGTCATTACTCTTAACTCTAGACAGTGACAGTTACTCTACCTTCTCCTGTTTGGATGACCTTGACAGTTTTGAGGTGTACTAGTCAGGTACTTTGCAGAATGCCCCTCCGTTGTATTTGGTCTGAGGTTTTTCTCATAATTAGCCTGAAGTTCTGGGTTTTGGGAAGGAAGACCACCCAAAGCGATGAAGTACTATTCTCATGGCAGTTTAGCACAGCTACATGTTCTCAAATGCCTTATCACAGATGATATTATCCTTGGTAACCTGGCTGAGGCAATGTTTGGCAGATGTCTCCAATGTAAAGTTATTTTTCCCCCTTTTCGTACTGTACTCTTAGGAAACAAGTCACTAAGCATAACTCACACTTATAGAGAGGGGAGTTAAGCTCCACTTCCTAGAGGGGGAAAATAAATTCCTATATTGTATGGAATACTGTAATCATTGATGTGGTAGCAGTGGCCACTGGTAGTTGTGAGGTCAGGGAGAGGGAAAACAGATATAGTACAGAGGCATTTTCATGTCTTGGGAATTGTCCTGAATGACATTGCAATGACAGATACAGGCCATTGTATATCTTGTCATCAACTATAGCTCTGTGGGGGAGAGAGTGTAAACTGCAATGTAAACTATAATCCACGCTTAGTGGCAATGCTCCAAAATGTGTTCATCAATTGCAATGAATGTACCACTTTAAAGAAGAATGTTGTTAATGTGGGTAAATGTGGGCGGTGTGGGGAGTGGCATTATGGGGAATCCCCTGTATTTTTTATGTAACATTTATGTAATCTAAATATCTTTTTAAAAATTATATAAGAAGGTATATGATTTTAAAATATTGTGTAAGATGTTTTTTAATAAAATAAAAGTGACTAAATTAAAAAATTAGTAATATATGTATGCAATCAAATATATATTAAAAATCTACAACTGAACGATTAGCAAGGCAATCAGAATATGTTACCATGTGCTGCGAGGAAACAGGTGGGATGAAAGCAGAACATGAGTCTAGATATTAGTCATAATGCCCATATGCAACCACAAATGATATCCTAGCATGAAACAAGGATTATTATTAGTTTATATACACTTGAAATCCTCATGTATTAAAATTATAATGCAGACTTATTTGTGCATTCTTAATATTTTTGCTTCTGCTTTTATTGTTTGCCTTTCATTTTCTCTTTAACCTTTGCAGTCTTCTACAGATTCAATGTTTATTCAATTCCCTAAATCTCATTCTTCCAAATTGGTTTGTTTTTTTATATTTGTTTATATTTATCAGTTTTTAAAAAAAATCAGAGACTTTTTTCAGTTTGTTAGTAGTCTATTCACATTCGGGAATAAAGCAAAAAATACTGATTTAACATGCATTTCTTGAATGGCTAATGATGGTGATCTCATCATTTTAAAAAATTGTTTTTGGTAGAGAAGTTGTGGGTTTACAGACCCATCATATATGACAGGATTCCCATATACCATCCCACTACCTATAGCGTGCATTGGTGTGGAAAATATGTTACAATTGTTGATAGCATTTTTGGTAATTTTAGTAATTTGTAAGTGCATTTACCTTTGTGACAATTGATGAAGAAGTATTAAAATAGTACTATTAACTACTGTCCATAGTTTAATTAAATGTATTTTTTCCATATACCACCCAACATTACCATCTTATATTAGTGTCGTACATTTGTTATAATTCATTAAAGAACATTCTTATACTTGTACTAACTATAGACTATCATCTACAGTAGGATTCACTGTAATTTTATACAGTCCTATATTTTATCTTTTAATTTTTATTCTAGTAGCATATATGACTTAAAGTTTCCCCTTTTAACCACATTCACCTATATAATTCAATACTGTTAA
Organism: Cabassous unicinctus; assembly: GCA_029593785.1. Classification (NCBI taxonomy): domain Eukaryota; kingdom Metazoa; phylum Chordata; class Mammalia; order Cingulata; family Chlamyphoridae; genus Cabassous; species Cabassous unicinctus. The sequence continues at coordinate 5,010 of JAQZBX010090552.1, forward strand.
TTACACTCGCAATAATGTGCTACCATAACCACCATACATTTCCAAACCTTTACATTTAACCAAAATAGAAATTCTGCACAAATTAAGTATCAATCCAGCATTCTCTAACAGCAATCTATCTGTTGGTAACTCATATTCTAGATTCTAACACTGTAAATTTTATTATAATAATTAGTTCATATCAGGAAGAAAATACAATATTTGTCTCTTTGTATCTGGCTTATTTTACTCAGCATAATGTTCTCAAGGTTCATCCAGGTTGTTGCATGCATCAGGACTTTATTCGTTTTTATGGCTGGAAAATATTCCATTGTATGTATATACTGCATTTTTTTATCAGTTAATTGAGTGATGGACACATGGGTTGCTTTATTCTTTTGGCAATTGAGAATATTGCCCACTATGAACATAAATCTGAAGATATCTATTCAAGTCCCTGCTTTCAGTTCTTCTGGGTATATACCTAGTAGTGGATTGCTGGGTCATAAATCTATACTTAGCTTCCTGAGGAACATCCGAACTGTCTTCCACAGCAGCTGCACTGTTTTACATTCCTACTAGCACTGAATGAATTCTGTTATTTCTCCACATCCTCTATAACACTTGCAGTTTTCTGATTTTCAGAGTAGGCATTCTAGTGGGTGTGAAATGATGTGTCATTGTGGCCCTGATTTGGATTTCCCTAATTGATAGTGATGTTGAGCATCTTTTCATGTGCTTTCCAGTTATTTATATTTCCTCTTTGGAAAAATGTATATTCAAGTCTTTTGTCTATTTTTAATTGGGTTGTCAGTCTTTTATTTTTGTATTGTACGATTCTTTATATATTCTGGATATTAAACCCTTATCAGATATGTGGTTTCCAAATATTTTCTCCATTTGAGAAGGTGGTCTTTTTATTTAAGTGACAAAGTCTTTTGATGCACTAGAGTTTTTAATTTTGACAAGGTCCCATTTATTATTTTTTCTTTTGTTGTTTATGCTCTGGAGTAAAGTTTAAGAAACCATTACATAACACAAGATCCTGAATATGCATCCCTACATTTCCTTCTATGGTTGTATAGGCTTGGTTCTTATATTTAGGTCTTCCATCTATTTTAGTTAATTTTTGTGTATGGGTTGAAATACAGGTCCTATTTCATTCTTTTGCATATGGATATCCAGTTCTCCCAGCACCATTTGATGAAGAGACTATTCAATCCCAGTCAAGTGGCCTTAGCAGCCTTACAAAAAATCAATTGACCATAGGTATGAGGGTCTATTTCTGATTTCTCAATATGATTCCATTAGTAAATATATCTATCTTTGTGCCAATACCATGCTGTTTGACTACCATTGCAGTGTAATATACTTTAAAGTCATGAAGTATGAGTCCTTCAACTTCATTCTTCTTTATCAAGATAGCTTTGGCTATTCAGTTCCTCCTCTTTCAAATAAATTTGATAATTGGCTTTCCCATTTCTGCAAAGAAGTCTGTTGGAATTTTGATTGGTATTGTGATGAATCTGTAAATTATTTTGGATAATAGTATTGAAATTTTTAATGATATTTAGTCTTCCAATCCATGAACATGGAATGTCCTTCCATTTATTTGGTCTGTTTTATTTCTTTTAGCAATATTTAGTTGTTTTCTGTGTACAAGTCCTTTACATCCTTGGTTAAATTTATTTGAAGATATTTAATTCTTTTAGTTGTTACTGTAAGTGGAATTGATCTCTTGATTTCTTCCTCATATTGTTCATTATTAGTGCTTAGAATTACTACCAATTTTTCCATATTGATCTTGTATGCTGCCACTTTGCTGAATTTGTTTATTTCTCTAGTTGCTTTGTTGTAGGTTTTTTAAAATTTTACTTTCTATATATAGGATCATGTCATCTGCAAATAATGAAGATTTTACTTCTTTCTTTCTAATTTGCATGGGTTTTATTGCTTTTTGTTGCCGGACCGCTTTGGTTTGAACTTTCAGTGCTGAATAACTATGGTGACAGGGGGCATTCTTGTCATGTTCCGGATTTTAGAGGGAAAGCTTTCAATCTTTCACCTCTACGTATTATGTTGGTCATAGGATTTTCAAATATGGCTTTTAATGTGTTGATGAAATTTACTTCTATTCCTTTTTTTTTCTAAGTGTTTTATTAAGATAGAATGCTGGGTTTTTCAAATGTCTTTTTCGCATCAATGGACATAATCATGTAGTTTATTCCTATTGTTTTGCAATGTGTTGTATTACATTAATTAGTTTTCTTATGTTGAACTAACCCTTGCATAACTGGGATAAGACCCACTTGACCATGGTGTATAATGTTTTAATGTGCTGTTGGATGCCATTTGCAAGTATTTTTTGAGGATTTTCACACCTATATTCATAGGAAAAATTGGTGTGTTATTTACTTTTCTTGTAATATCTTTATCTGGATTTGGTATTAAGGTGATGTTGGCCTCACAAAAGGAGTTAGGTACTGTTTTCTCTTCTTCAATTTTTTGGAAGAATTTCAACAGGATTGGTTGTAATTCTTCTTGGAAAGTTTGGTAGAATTCACTTCTGAAGCCATATGGTTCTAGGCTTTCTTTGTTGAGAGATTTTTGATGACTAAGTCAATTTCTTTACTGCCTTCTCACCTCCACTTTTTCTGATCAGAAATCAACACTTACTTAGTCTTATTTGGATTCCTTTTATGTGATGAATCACTTTACCCTTGCTGCTTTTAGAATTCTCTCTTTTTCTTTGATGTATAACATTCTGGTTAGTATGTGTCTCAGAGTAGTTCTGTTAGGATTCATTACGTTTGGAATATGTTGCACTTCTTGGACACTTATATGTATGACTTTCATAAGAGTTAGGAAATTTTCAGCCATTATTTCTTCAGATATTCTTTCTGCCACTTTTCATTCTCTTCTCCTTCTGGGATACCCATGATGAATATGTTTGTGTGCTTCATGCTTTCACTCAAATCTCAGGGACATTGCTCAATTTTTTTATATTCTTTTTCTGTCTGTTCCTCTGACTTATGATTTTGATTGCTCTGTCTTGTAGTTTACTGACTCTTTCTTCTGCCTGTTCTGATCTGCTGTTGCATGCCTCTATGTTAATCTCTACAATGATGCCTTTCATCACCATAATTTATGTTATGTTTCTTTTTATACTTTTAAATTCTTCTTTATGCTCCTACATTGTCTTCTTAATAGGCTTTATCTCTTTAGACACATTTTCCTTCATCTCCTTGAGTTGATTTAGTCAACCCATTGTGGTGTATTTATCATAGCAGCCAGGCAAGTCAAGACAGATGATGTGAGGTCTCCAAATTTGTTTTTCCTTTTCAAATTTGTTTTGGCTATACTAGTTCCTTTGTCTTTATTCATAAAATTTTATGAAAACCTTGTCAGTTTTTAAAATAAAAACTTTGGTGTGACTTTGTTTAAAATTGAGTTGAATCTATAGAATAATTTGGGGACAATTAGCCTCCCATACTGAGACTCCCATTTGTTGTATATGATATATCTCTCCATATATTTAGGTGTTCGATAATTTTTCTGAGCAATATTTTCTAATTTTTAGTATACTAGGCTTACATATTTGTCAGATTTTTTCCTAAGAATTTAATATTTTTTGATGCTTTTAAAATGGTATTTTAAAGGAGAATCAAGTTATAATCAAAATCTTCCAGGAAACTGAAGAGGAAGTAATATGTCCCAAATATTTCTGAGAGGTCAACAATAATTTGGTAACATAAATATCTCTCATGAACAAAGATGAAGAAATTCTTGACAAAATTAGATTCTATCTAATTTTAATGCACAGAGTGTAATATCATCTGCTAATAAACAAAGTTTTACTTCTTCCTTTTCATTCTGGTTGCCTTTAATTTCTTTTTCTTATCTTATTTCACTTACTTGAACCCTCAATAAAATTGTGAATAGTGGTAGTAGGAAGACAGCATTGTCTTTTTCTTGATATTAATGGGAGATTACTCACTATTTTAACTATGATGCTACTTGTAGTTTTATCATGGATGGCCTTGGTCAGGTCTTCAAGTTCCTTTATATTTATAATTTACTGAGAATTTTTTTTTCAGAAATGGAGGTTTACTTTTTCACTTATCATTTGACATAAGCACATAAATTTTCTTTTTTTGTCTGTTAACATGGTTAATAACTTTCATTAACTTTCTAATGAGACTGACATCTTGCAAGGGGTTTAATTGGAAGCATCTTATGAAAATTTGCAAGTGCCCATATAGGTTGTTGTTAGCCTTTCTTCTTTCTCCTTAATTAATAATGGATAGAATAATTTTTTTCCCCCTCTTTGGCTGGATCTCTAGCAGTCATTAACACTCATAAGATATACAGATATAAACTTAGTGGCTTAAAACAACAAACTTGTATAAGATCCTCATCCAATTGTTTGTAGTAAATGTTGCATGAGGTTCTCCAAAAATAGTGTTTGGTATAAAAAAATTCTTTTGTCTTCCTTTTAAAAAGGAAATTGCAATCATAAGTCTTTAAGAATGGAGAGCTTCCTTGTTTTTGACTCAAGAATACAAAGAAAAATCGGGCCAAAATTATGCATATTAGGATAGTTTCTGGTTTGAAATGTTAGAGTTTATTTTGCACTGTAGATTAATTTTTCACATTCTTTTAATACAGTGAGAACTTTCCTTTGGTCTGGTCTTCTACCCAGATGAAGCAGAACACAATGCTTTTCCAGCACCAATTTTCATAAAAATATGCACAGTAGGAGGTGTGCCATCAGTTGAATTTATATGCAGAGAGTGACTTGTGGATGTCATCCCTTGCTGTGGTAATTTAGGAGATTATCAGTTAAGGTCTCCACAAAGTAGACAATATCATTCTGTCTACTAAGACCAGGCAATATTAAGATGATATCAGGAAGACCATGAAGGAACACTAAGAAGGTATATAAGTAAAGGTAGTTTCTAAGGAGGGAAAATTCATTTACTATTGGTGCATATGCTAAGAAATTAAGTATATAGGTCCTGGAAAGTACAGTCTCTTGAATACTACTGGCACTTTCTGAAATATAAAAAATTTGAATGTTAAAATTTTGGTAATTTTTTCATTTGAATAATATGTATAGTTTTAATTGATTGTAATATATCCCTGTGAAATACAGTATCACAATTACATTCCAAGGCTGAAAAAATTAGGTTGGGTGTAAAGGGATCATCCTCTAGATTTATCAGCGCCTTATTAGAATTTTCAAAGAAATCCAGCATAACACTTACTTAAATCTCAATAGTCAATAGCCAATCCTGAGTTACATGGCCTCATCTGGGTGGATTATTTTAGCAGCAAAAATTACCATTCTCAGTGAAATCAAGGTTATATTAATTAATGAATCACGAGAGCCTGTTTATTTGGTGAGTTTCACAAAATCAGTCACAATGATATATCACTGCCCCTGCACTTGGGAAACTGTTGCTGCTCCCTTAGATAATGTGGCAGAGCTTTCCAGTTTGGGAATCAATATTCTCTCGGTTATTATGTGAGTCTTCATCTGCTGTGATAATGTCCCACGAACATTTGAACATTTTTACATACCTTATATGGATGCTCCAGCGAATTTCCTCCCATGCATCCCCCATCACTGACACCCCACACCAATGACTCTCTAACCCTGTTGTGACCCAAAGCATCTTCAAAAATCAAGTCATTACAATAGCCAATTACAATTAATAAGAAAATGAAGTGATAATGATATGTTTAAATATAAGAAATAAAATACATTAAAATTTAAAAAAACTAAAAATAAAATAAAATTAAATGATTGGGATATTAAAAAAACAGAAAATATTTTTTTTTAAAATTGACATTTTCTTTCATCACCACAATATCTTGTGTGCTGTCTGTACTGTGGCACCTTCACCCCCTTATTCCTCAGTGTCTCACTATTTTTCATTTTGTTTTCAAAGAAGTTTTAGGTCACAGCAAAGACACAAACAGAATACAGAAAACCTTCATAAACCCAACATCCTTGCCTATTTCTCTCCCCCCCCCACCATATTAATACCTTTTTATATGTGGATGGCATTTTTGTTATAACTGTTATACAAATAATGAAGCATAACTACTGTACATAGTCAGTGGCTTACATTATGCTTTACGTTTTAGGGTGTATACTTTTATAAATTTTGATGATCTTTTCCATGTCCTGTGTCCATCATTGTAAGATCAGATATGGACACTTCCACTTCCACTAAATACCCCCCATTCAATATATTCTATTCCTCGCTCCCCCTCCTCTTGGGGCCCATGGAGACCCCCTGGCATCACTCCTTGGATGACAAGATTCATAGTTACATGAAACAACACAGAGGTCTTGACACACTGATTTGTCCTGCCCTATTAGGAACTGCCCATGTTTTTGAGAGACTCCCATTTTTCTATTTGTGAACAAATCTACCCTCCTGAGGTTGGGAGCCCAACTCCTTCTCGCTCATTATGTGGATGCCCACCCAATGATAAAACACATTATGACAAAATGATCACTCACACACTCCCAAGAAGCCTGCTCCAGGTGCACCCTGTCCCGAATGCCTGCCCATCCAACACCCTAAAGTAGTAACCCTACCTTGTCATATTGCCATAAGAGCATTCTCAGCTTTGTACTTTCCACCACATACCTGGAAATCCCCAGTGTTCACCTGGTCCCTCTCCTAACCCTCCCCTCAGTAACCTGGACCTTCCAACCCACCCTTCCCAATCTACCCACCTGTCAACCCTGGACCACCCAACACAATAATATCACTACCCTCCTGTCATATCCATTCAATACACAACTACACACTTTCACCTTACCATAGATTATGTCTGTATGGGTGAACCTTCTTCTCCCTTTCTATTTCTTATAGGCCTATCTTCCAGACAATAGCTCTTTGAGTCTGCTCAATTTGCTTAATTCATAACAGTGAGGTCAGGTACTGTTCATCCTTCAATGCCTGGCTTGTATCACTCAACATAAGGTCCTCAAGATTCATCCATGTTATCCCTTGTGTTAGCACTTTATTCCTTCTTACAACTGAGTAATATTCCATTGTATGCATGTACCACATTTTGTTTATCCATTCAAATGTTAATGAACACTTGGGTTGTTTCCAACTTTGGCAATAGTAAATAATGACACTGTGAACATTAGTGTGCATATATCTGTTCATGTCTTTGCTTTCAATTCTTCTGGATTTATATCCAGCAGTTTATTTTCTGGATTATATGAAAGTTCTATAATTAGTTTTCTGAGGAACGTTCGAACTGTCCTCCACAATGGCTGGATCATAGTGCATAACCACCAGCAGTGGATGAGTGTTCCCATTCCTCCACATACTCACCAACACTTAAAGTCTGCTGTGTGTTTTAATAGCTTCCATTCTAATGGGTATAAGATAGTATCTCGTAGATTTGATTTGCATTTCCCTAATAGCTAGTGATGTTGAGCATCTTTTCATGTGCTTTTTAGCCATTTTTATTTCTT
>JAQZBX010090553.1:0-12504 GCA_029593785.1 Cabassous unicinctus
GAGCAAGTTGGCATCCTTGACTTGTTCCTAATCTTAGGAGGAAAACTTTCAGTATTTCACCATTGAAAATGATATTGTGGTAGGTTTTTCATAGATTGCCTTTATTATTTTGAGAAACTTTCCTTCCAATCCCAGTGTTCTGAGTGTTCTGAAAAATAAATGGTGCTGTTTTTTGCCAGATACCTCTTATGCATCTATTGAGATAATCACGTCTTTTAAAATTCCTTTTTCTATTTATGTAGTTCATTACACTGATTGGTTTTCATATTTTGAACCTCCTTTGCATCCCTGGCATAAATACTACTTGGTCATGGTGTTTAATATTTTCAATATGTGATGTACTCAATTTGTTAGTATTTTGTTAAGGAGTGTCACTCTATATTCATAATGGAAATTTTTCTGTGGTTTGCTTTTCTTGTGATATCTTTATTAGGCTTTGATATCTGTAATACTGGACTCATAGAATGAATTAAATAGTGTCCTCTTCTCTTGAATTCTTTGGAAGAGTTTGAAAAGAATTTGTGTTAATTCTTTAAATGTTTAGTAGATTTCACCACTGAAGCCATTTGGTCCAGAATTTTTCTTGGTGGAAGGATTCACCTTCACTTGTTACAGGTTGTTTTAGTTTGCAAGCTGCTGAGGGTAATGTACCAGCAATGGGTTGGCTTTTATTATGGATTTATTAAGTTATAAGCTTATCATTCTGAAGCCATGAAAATGTCCAAATCAAGACTTCATCAGGCAATGCTTTGCATTCTGAAGAATGGCTGCCAGTGATACTGGACTCCTTCCTCTCATGGCAAGGCACATGGTGGTGTCTGCTGGGGCTCACTCTCCTCCTCTGGGCTTCCTTGCCTACAGTTTCCTGCTTTGTGGCATTCTCTCTCCTTTTGTGTTCTGTTAATTTCAGCTTCTGTCCTCCAAGTCTTTCTTTCTCAGCTTCTGAGCATTACTTTCTGTTTCTATCTCTGTATTCATACAATTTATAAAGGACTCCAGTAAAAGGATTAAGACCCCCTTGAGTCATGCCTTACTGAAATAATCTATTCAAAAGGCCCTTAACTGAAATGACCAAATCAAACTTTCCATTTAGAATAAGTTCACACCCACAGAAATGGAATTGCCCTGAGGACATGATTTTCTGGGGCCCATTTGGCATCAACTAGTCACACAGGTTTTTTGTGGTTTTTCTATTTTTTCTTGAGTATTTTCTTAATTGATGCATTTCTAAGAAATTTTCCATTTCTTCTAGATTATCTAATTTGTTGGCATACAATTGTTTATAGGATTCTTTTTTTCATTTTAAAGACAATTTATTGACATATATCATTCATGCATGAACATACATAAACAAGTGCATATTGAAAGTTTTGAACTTATGAAAAACATACATAACATCATACAAGGCTCACACACATCACCCCAACACCAATAACTTGCATTGTTGTGAGACATTTGTTACAAATTATGAAAGAGCATTGTGAAAGTATTACTACTAACTATAGTTTATATCTTACATTTGGTGTATTTCCCCCTAACACATCCAATTATTTTTTGTTCATAACCCATACAATTTATCTAAAGTGAACAATCAGTGGAATTTGATAAAATCACTGAGTAGTGCATTCATCAATTCAGTCAATATTAGAACATTTTCCTTACTTCAAAGAAAACAAAACAAAACAAAAACAAAAAACTCAATATCATACCCATATGTTAGTACTACTAATTACAACTCCTATGATGTGCTTTCACCTTTTAAATTTATGTCCAAACACTTACAAACAGTTTTTTTTACCAATTCTTCACAGATTAAACCTCAGCTTTCCATTCTATAGCATATTATTTTCTCTGATAACTTATAGTCTAGCTATTAACTCCATGAGTTTGCTCATTGTATTTAATTCATAATAGCAAAGTCATACACTATGTGCTCTTTTGTGCCTGGCTTGCTTCTCTCAACATAAGGTCCTCAAGTTTCATCCACCTTGTCATATGTGTCATTTCATTTTTTCTTACAGCAGCTGCATAATAGTCCATTGTGTGTATATAAAAGAGTTTGTTATCCATTCTTCAGTTGATGGATACCTGAATTGTTTCCCTCTTTTGGTAATTGTGAGTAATGTCACTATGAACATCGGTACACAGATGTCTGTGTCACTATTCTCAATTTTTCTGGGTATATTTCTGGTATTGCCAGGTCATTTTGTAGGTTTATATCTAACTTCCTTAGGAACTGCCAAACAGACTCCCACAGTAGCTGTACCATTCCACATTCCCTCCAGCAGTGAATAAGCATCATATCTCTCTACATTTTCTCTAACACTTGTAGTTTTCTGTTTCTTTAATAGTGATCATTCTAGTATGTATGAAACGATGTCTCATTGTAGTTTTGATTTGCATTTCCCTAATAGCCAGTGATGTTGAACAATTTTTCATGTGATTTTTCTCCATTTTTATTTCTTTAGAAAAGTGTCTCTTCTGGTCTTTTGCCCACTTTTTAATTGAATCATTTGTCTTTTGATAGTTGAGTTCTAGGATCTCTTTATAGATCCTGGATTTTAGACTTTTGTCAGATGTGTGAGTTACAAATATTTTCTCCCATTGATTACTCTGCATTTTACCTTCTTCCCAAAGTTCTTTGAGATGCAGAAGTATTTAATTTTGAGGAAGTTCCATTTATCCATTTTCTTCTTTTTTGCTTGTAATTTGGGTGTAAGGTTTAAGAGACCCTCACCTACTACAAGGTCTTGTAAAAGTTTCCCAACATTACCTTCTAGGAGTTTTATGGCCCTGGCTTTTATGTTTAGACCTTTTATCAAAATTTTAGTTGATTCTTGTATTGGGAGTGAGATAGGAGTTCTCTTTCATTCTTTGGGTTATGGATACCCAGTTCTCCCAGCACCATTTATTTTCTGTCCCAGAAAAGAAGACTTGGTGGGCTTATAAAAAAAACCCAGTTGACCATAGAGGTGAGGGTCTATTTCTGGGCTCTCAATTCGAATCCATTGACCAATGTGTCTATATTCATGCCAATACCATGCTGTTTTGACCATTGTAGCTTTATAATGCACTTCAATGCCAGGGAGCAACAGTCCTCCAATTTTGCTATTCTTTATGAGGATGTTTTTGACTATTTGTAACACTTTTGCTTTGAAATAAGTTTGGTAAATTTAATTTTATTTTTGGAAATTAGGCTGCTAGAATTTTGATTGGTTTTGCATTGAATCTATAGATCAGTTTGAATAGGATTGACATCTTCACTATGATTTGTTTTCCAATCCAAGAACTTGGAATATCCTTCCAATTGTTTAGGTTCCTTTTTATTTATTTTAGCCCTGTTTTGTAGTTTTCTGAATACAGATCTTTGCATTCCTGGTTAAATTAATTCTTGGATATTTGAGAATTTTTGTTGCTATTGTAAATGGAATTTTTTTTCTTGATTTCCTCCTCAGCTGGCTCATTTTTTGTATACAAATGTTACTGATTTTTGAATGTTGATCTTGTTTTCTGCTACTTTTCTGAACTCACTTATTACCTCAAGTAGCTTTGTTGTAGATAGTTCAGAAATTTCTAAACACACGATCATCTCATCTGTGAATAGTGAGAGATTTATTTCCTCTTTTCGAGTTTGAATATACTTTATTACTTTTTCTTGCCTAATTGCTCTAACTAGAACTTCTAGCACGATGTTGAAGAACAGTGGTGAAAGTGGGCATCTTTGTCTTGTTCCTGATCTTAGAGGGCAAGCTATCAAACTCTCCCCATTGAGTCCTATATTGACTGTAGAATTTTCATATTTGCCCTTTAATATGTTGAGGAGCTTTCAATAGATATCTTTTGATGTGTTTTTATCAAGAAAGGTTGCTGGATTTTGTTAAATGCCTTTTCTGCATCAGTCAAGATAACCATTTATTTTTTCCTTTTGATTTTTAAATGTGGTGTATATCATAAATTGATTTTCTTATGTTGGAACACGCTTTTACACCAGGAATGAAACCACTTGATTGTGCTGTATAATTATTTTTATATGCTGTTTGATTTGATTTGCAAGTAGTTTGTTTGAGATTTTTTGCATCTATGTTCATTAGAGATTTTGTTGTAAAATTTTCTAGTAGTATCTTTATCTTTCTTGGATATTAGGGTGATTTTGTCTTCATAAGAATATGTTGGGTAATTTTCCCTCCCTTCCAATTTTTTGTAAGACATTAATAGGATTGTCATTAATTCTTACTGAAATTTTTTTGTGGAATTTACCTGTGAGGCCATCTGGCCCTGGGCTTTTCTTTCTTGGGAGACTTTTGACGATTGATTCAATCTCTTTGCTTGTGACTGGTTTTTTGAGTTCCTGTGTTTCTTGTAGAGTCAATGTATCTTGTTTTTGCATTTCTAGGAATTTGTACATTTCATCCAAGTTTTCTAGTTTGTTGGTATACAGTTTCTCATAATATCCTCTTATGATCCTTCCTATTTCGGTGGGATCAGTCAAAAAGTTCCCCGTTTATTTCTGATTTTATTTATTTTCATCATATCTCTTTTTCCTTTGTTAATCCTGCTAATGGCTTGACTATTTTATTGATCTTCTCAAAGAACCAGCATTTTGTTTTGTTGATTTTCTCAATTTTTTGTTCTGAATTTCATTTATTCCTGTTCTAATCGTTATTTCCTTCTTTCTTCTTGCTTTGGGATTGGTTTGCTGTTCTTTTTCTAGTTTTTCCCATTGTTCTCCATCTCTCATCACTTTTTTGCATTTAATGTCTGTGCTGGGGGAGCAGATGTAGCTCGAGTGGTTAAGTACCTGCTTGCAAAGTATAAGGTCCTGGGATCAATCCCCAATATCCCTTTAAAAAGTTAAAGAAAATAACGTCTTTGCTGTCTGATACCAGTATAGCTACTCTTGCTCTATTTTGGTTAATATTTGCATGAAATATCTTTTTCCAATCTATCACTTTCAGTCTATTTGTATTCTTGTGGCTAAGGTGAGTCTCCTGCAGACAGCATATGGATGGTGCATGTTTTCCTATCCATTCTGTCAGCCTATGTCTTTTTTAAATATTTATTTTCTTTATTTCTCTTCCCTCATTGTTGGTGCTCTCTGTCTGCTCTCTGTGTCTGTTTGTTGTATGCTATGTCTGCTCAACTTATTTCTTTTGGAGGCACTGGGAACTCAACCTGGGACCTCCCATGTGGCATGGAGGCACACAATTGCTTGAACCACCTCCACTCCCTGTTTATGGTATCTCTTATTGTGTTTCCTCATTGTGTCCCTTGTTGTATCATCTCTTTGCATCATCTTGTTGCATCAGCTCATCTTACCAGCCCATTGTGTCAGCTTGCTGTCTTGCTTGTCTTCTTTTGGAGGCACCAGGAACAGAATCCTGGACCCTCCATGGGGCAGGTGGGCACCCACCTGCTTGAACCACATCCACTTCCCAGCCTATTTCTTTTGATAGGGGAGTTTAATCTATTAACATTGAATGTTATTACTGTAAAGGCATTACTTCATCCATTTTATCTTTTGGCTTTCATATGTCATATCTTACTATTGACAACATTTTAACCTTTTTGCTTACCCTTTCTAGTAGCCCTCACTTCTACACTCTCCTACAAGTGTCTCTCCCTTATCTTTTCTTTTGTAGCTGCAACAATCCCTTTAGTGTTTCCTTCAGAGCTGAATACTTGTTTATGAACTCCCTTAGAGTCTGTTTATCTGTGAATATTTTAAGCTCATTGTTTTACATAAAGAAAACTTGGCTGGAAGTTTTTCTTTTTCAGTCCCATAATTATATCATATGACTGCCTTCTTTTCTCCATGATTTCTGGAAAGAAATCTGCACTAAGTCTTACTGGATTTCCCTTGTGTGTGATGTTTGTTCTTCCCTTGATGCTTTCAGAATTTTCTCTTTATCTTTGGCATTTGGCATTCTGCATATTATGTGTCTGGCGATAGGTTTATTTGGACTTATTCTAATTGGAATACAGTGCGCTTCCTGCACACATATATTCACATCTTTCATGAGAATATGGAAATTTCTGGCCATTACTTCCTCAAATATACTTTCTACCCCTTTTTTTCCTTCCATTTCCTTCTAGAACTCCCATGACATGAATGTTGTTGCACTTAATGTTATCATCAACTTCTTGAGCCCCTGCTCAATTTTTTTCAATCTTTTCTCTCTCTGTTTTCTTTCTCTTCAATTTCAGTTGTTCTTTCCTCTACATCACTAGCTCTTTCTTCAATGATTTCAAATCTGCCGTTGTTTGACTCTATTGTATTTTTAATCTCACTCATTGACTCTTTCATTCCCAAAAGTTCTGTTATTTTTCTATCCAAGATTTCAAATTTTTCTTTGTGTTCTCTCAGTGTCTTCTTAATATCTTTTATTTCTTTATCCATGCTGCCCTTCAAACCCATGATTTAATTTAGGAGATTTTTAAGAACCTCATTTATTAGTTTCAAGTACTGTGTCCTATCTGGAGATTTGATTTGTTCCTCTGTCTGAGTCATATCTCCTTTTATCTTTGTATGGCTTGTAAATTTTTTCTTGGCTTCTGATTATGATTCTGAGTTTACTCTGATGTTCAGTTTCTCTCTTGCCTATGGGTAGACTGTTAAGTGACCATATGCTACCACTCTTATTTGACTCTTGGCTTAACTTGTTCTACATATTTAGGGTTGTCCCTGTTTAACTGTTCAAACAAGGGCTAAGGACCTAATAATGGGGTGCAGGCCAGTTTCCAAGGTACTTAGAGAGAGTGGCAGTAAAGGCATCTACTTGTCTCATTTATCTATTGTTTTTCTTCTTCATGAGCATTTATAGTTTGGCCTGCAGATCGTGCTCTTCAGCAGACATCTCAGTTCAGTCCCCAGATGCAAGTGGGGAGTGCATTCAATGTAACTCCTTGGGTGGGTGGATGGTGTAGAAGCAATGTCCTCAGTGCTGGCCAAGCCTCACAAGCAAACTTTGTCAGAGGCTGTTCTCCACCGTTGTCTGGCCACAACCTCCCTCTCTCTGCCTCTTCAGCAATCAGTCTGGGGCAATAAGGAGGGTGATTGAGAAGGCAAATTACCTTTAGCTCTCTGTGGATCTCAGGACAAACAATGTGATGGCCCTACTCAGTCTGGAAGTGTGTAACACCTGTCATGCACAGACCAAGTTTTTGGCCAAAATCTGGATTTGCTATAGGTGGTGTCCCTCTTTCTCCCCTTTCTTGGAGAAGAGGACCCTGTTCCCCCTCAGTCCACAGCCACGGCAGGCCACAGTTGATGTACTCCACAGACTGCTATTTGCTCAGGTGCTTGCTATTGCTTTTGCTGCTCTACTCACAGAACTTTTCAGCCAGCTGACACTTCTTTTCTTCACCCCTCTCTCTTCTGGTTGATGTCCCACCTTCTCCTGCTGTACTCAGCCCCAGAGCAGCCCTCCAATCTCTGTCTGTCTTCTAGCTATTTTTTCTGGGAGAAAATTGATACCTCCACCTCTCTAAACCTCCAATTTCCTGGAAGGCCCATAGTATTCTCTTATAAATATTTTTATTTCTCCAAGGTTAGTAGAGACGTCATCATTTTCCAATCTGATTTTAGTTATTTGTTTCTTTTCTATTTTTTCTTTTTCAGTCTAGCTAAAGAATTGTTGATTTTATTCAAAGAACCAACTTTTCATTTCTTTGTTCCCTCAATTGTTTCATATTCTCTATTTTATTTATCTCCTCTCTCATCTTAATCATTTCCTTCCTTTTACTGACTTTGGATTTAATTTGCTCTTCTTTTCCTATTTCCTCAGTAAAAAAAGTTAGGCTATTATTTTTCATTCTTCCTTCTAATTTAGTATAGATGTCAAATCTCTAATTTTCCCTTTGATCACTGCTTTCATTACATCTCATAGATTTTGGTATGTTGAGTTCCTTTTTATTTAGCTCTAAGTATTTTCCCATATACTATCTTACATATTGTTGAATTATAGTGTTGTTTGGGTTTTCTATTTCCTTTCAATCTTCTATATAGACATTCTATCCAGTATTTAAAATTGTGTAATGCAATCTCCAAATGTTGTTACACAACCTTTTCTCCCTTCAATTCTGTCAATATTTGCTTCATATATTTTGGGGCCTATTCATTAGGTGTATACATGTTTATAACTGTTAAATCTTCTTGTTTAATTGAATCATTTTTAAATTATATAATGTAACCCCCATGGTAACCATAAAGAAAATATCTAAAAATCTACACAATAGGAATTGAGTAGTGATTCATAATGGCCCAATATTAAAGGTCATATAAACAAAATGGAAGACAATAATGCAAAAAGGAGGGACCAAAAAAGTATAAGACTTATATAAAACAATTAACAAAATGATAAAAGTAAGTCTTGCCTTGTCTCAAATTCCTTAAATGTAAATAGATTCAATTCTGTTTTAGTGTGCTAGGCTTCTATGACAAATACCACACAATGAGTTGGCTTAAACAATGTGAATTTATTGTTTCACAGTTTCAGAGGATAGAAGATTTGTTTGTTTCCTGGGTTCAATAGCTTCCTGGTACTGGCTTGCTGCAATCCTTGGTGTTTCTTGACCTGTATCCCAGCCTCATTTCCCATGACAATGTCCTCTCCTTTCTCCCCTGGGTTCTTGCTAACTTCTTACTTCTCCCCATGGCATTCTTTCTTTGAGGCCTCCAGTAATCTCATTTATGTGGGTCTTTCCTTGGCAACAACTAATATCTTTATAAGGTCTCACTTGTAATGGGTTCACATCCACAGGGATACAGATTAAGATTAAGAACATGTCTAAATTGGGTTAGATAATTCAACCAACCACACTCTCTGGTCAAAAGGAAGAGATTAACAGAATGGAAAAGAAAAAACATGCTCCATAAAATCAACTCATTGGTTAAAGTTTTGCCATCAGAATGCAGCAATCCAGTCATATCTTCAGGCTCCACTTCTAATTCCAGTTCTCTTGCTATTTTTACAAAATCTGCAGTTATTTCCTCCACTGAATTCTTGAAGTCCTCAAAATCATTCATGAGGGTTGGTATTAACTTCTTCCAAACCCTTGTTAATATTTATACTTTTACCTCCTCCGAGGAAACACAATTTTTTCAATGGAATCTAGTATGGTGAATATTTTCCAGAAGATTTCCAACTTATTTTGCTCAGGTCCATCAGAGTAATCACTATCTATGGCAGTGTGTTGTATTAGTAGGTGTGGAAACATTAATCTCAATGTACACCTTCATCAGAGCTCTTGGGGCATCAGCATCATTGTCAATTAGCAGTAGTAAAGTATAAAAGGATCCTGGAAATCGACCTTCCTCATTCAGCCTCCTTTTATTAGCACCCTTTTTCTGGAGTGCCAGAAGAATAAGGCACTTGGTCAGATCTTGAACATCTGCCTTGCAGGCCTATAACACTGCTTGGAGAGTGAGTGAGAGGAACAAAGTGTCCAGCCAATGAGCACCTTGTTTGCTCAGGAAATTTACAGGTTATACAAATTAGCAAGAAACTTTTTGGCAGCACTGGGGCATTATTATATCCATGGAAAATTCTCTGTTATTCAGTTTCTGTCTTTGATTAGCAAGAACCCTAGACTTGACCATCCAGAGCAGGGAATCCAAGTTTGTTGTTCGTGAATTGGGACAGGGTTTGTGAGATTCTAGAATCCTGCTCTAGAAGTTTCCTGCCACAGGGGCTAGAATCCAGCTAATAGCCTTGAGGGCTTCACTGAACATAGCTATGTAAACAGAATCACCTGATCCCCTCCACCACTTTTCCCAATCTCTACATCTCCCCTCCCTTCTTTCATGCTCAACCTTACTCTCACATTTCCCCTAGCCAATAAAAATGCATTTGAGTTCACATTAACCTGTCCCCTAGCTAGCTTATGTGGACACAGCTTGAACCATATTTGGCATTGGAAACTCTGGAGCCCTAGGACAGTCCTCCAGGCAGTAGCTCTTGTCCTCTGGATTTGGAGCAGCCCAAAGTGTCCAGCTGTCTCATCCTGGAGGAGTGGCTAAAGGCCAGTATTGAAGGACAGAATTATCTTTGGTCCATGGGTAAATATTAGCATGGAACACTTACAGAGAACTTACTGTGTGTCCACCACCATCTAGACACTTTCCTGATATTCGATCATTTAATCTTCATGACAAAATGATGGATTATATAATATCATTATGACCATTTTATCAAAAAGGTTGTAGGCTAAATCCTTCTGTTAAAGTCACACATACAGGGGCAGAAACACATTCCACACCTGGGACCCGAGATCTCATGATTTCCCCAGAAGGTCCAGAGAGAGTAGAGAGGATAGCTTGAGATGTGCCACAGGTACTTTGGGGCATAGGGTCAGGTGATGCACATGGAGCAAGAAAGGAAGGTTTCAGGTGATCCAGGTTCCCTTACCCCTAGGTAGGTCTTCCTGGCTTCCCATGGACTCTGAGTGTCATTACCAGACCCATTTCTCTGGTAATGAGAGTCCTGCAAGACCAGAGCAGTCTAGAAGTAAAGGGCCACCACACAGCACCTGGCTGAATAAGCTGATGGAATCCCCCACACACCTCCCTCATCATCTTACTCTTGGCACTTCCCTGATAATGAAGTTTCTTTCTTACATTTTACTGAATATGTATATATTCCATAATGAATAATGTACTTTTATAAGTTTTTTAGCTTTTTTCAATACATCAGGATATTTATTTTGATATGCATTTTTTTTACTTTCAAAATTATATCTGTGAATCATACCGTTTTGACAAGTATCACTTAAAACAATAAAAATGTACTGTCTCTGGGCAATGGCATGTAGGTTGCTTTTGGACACTTAGAAAAATGACAGAAATACAGGACAGAATCTTTTTCCTTAAATGCATCTACATTACTTACCTAATTAGAAAAAAAAAATTGTGCTAAAGGTATATAAATACATGTTGATTTGTGTTCAAATTAAATAGGATGTGTGTTTTGGAGTATATGATTGATGAGGTTATGGGCTTTATAGAAAAATAAAAAAACCACCAAAGCCCTGAGTTCCTGAGTGTGGTAACCACACACTGAATAAGGATATCAATGCATTAGCTTTAACATATATTTGGGTGGTAGAGGTACACACATCCTTAATTCGGTAAGTTAGTATTAAGCTTAAAGTAATTGTTTAATCTTACTTATCTTACCTTGCAGATAAGGTCAGGTTATTGTGCATATGGAATTTCTCTGGGTTATATTCCATAAATAATGGCCAAAGGGATGCTTCTTTCACCTTATTATCACCGGGTTTTAATATGTAAAATTATTTCATCGGGTAGACATGAAATAAAGAAATACATGAATAAACTGATAAATGCACACTGAAAGAGTAGTAGAGTCATAATTAAACCAATGGGCAAGAGAAAGGGAAGACTAACTTGGGGCAAAATTAAGAGAATGTATATCTTAGGAATTGTCATTAATATGAGAATATAGGAAAATGAGTTTGTGGTAAGAATGTGTGTGCAGAGATTAGATTAGGAATGAAAGTTGACAATAGTTTTCAATGTAGAGATAACATCAATGCTCCTTTCTGTTTGTGTGGTTGTGACAGGTGTATCAAAGATTAACCTCTGTATTTTTGAGGAGCTATTAGCTACTATTGGAAATTTGAGGAAGATTATTCTTTACTTGTAGGGTGAAAATTAATTACTTCAGTTTGAGATATATTTCAATTTAGAGGTCTCTAACACACATGAGCAGAGTTTAGAGCTTAGAAATAAAATCCAGGAAATAGTTTTGAACACAGCACAGAAGAGGTCTGGAAAAAATGGAAGCAATTAAAGAAATGCATGAGATTTGCAAGACATTATGTAGCATTTAGTTTTGAGAAGTTTCAATAGTATTGCTTTAGAATTTCTTGATGAGGACATTGGGAAGAAGTGACTAGAATAGTTTGAAGACAGTCAAGAGCCTCAGGTATTAAAAAAAAATTCCCAAGAAAAAGAAAGTTCCCCCAAAGAATTCATGGTCTAACTCTAATTTCATTCCAAGTGAAAGGCGTTTTGGATTTAATTTTGAGGAGATTGCTGGTGATCTTAATTGCATTTATGGTGAAATCATGTTACATTAGAAATTCACAGGGTGAGTGGAGGTGAGAAGATGGTAACTACATGTAGATGGCTCTGTGTGTTTCATTGTAAGGAGGATAATAATGGAGCAGGAGTTGGGAGAACATAGCTTCAGAGGTGGTTTGTGTTTCAAGATGGAAGATAGTGTGTTTAAATCATGAAAGATGGATGGAAAATATATGGAGAGTTTGCTGGTAAGGGGGTTTAGTATATATTCAATAATTCAACTTTACAGAGAATGTAAAAAAGAAAGGGATTCATTTAGAGAAATTGGATGGCCACGGTTAGAGATGATTCTTAAGTTTAATTTTACTTTTCACAAAAAAGGAGGAGTAACTGAATGTTATGAGTAAATGAATATTTGTAGACTTCATAATAAAGATTAATCTCTGGAGTTTTGAGGAGCT
>JAQZBX010090554.1:0-12497 GCA_029593785.1 Cabassous unicinctus
GAGAATCTGCCATGAAGTAACTGGAGGGTTAAAGAAAAACCAGAGGTGCGTAGGTCCACAGCAGTAAGAGAAGCATTTTCAAAAGGGAGAAACTAGTTCAGTCAGATTCTAGAGAATTAAAGTAAGTTAAGAGCAGGGAAAAAAAGACCTTGGGGTCTAATTATTAAATGATTACTGCAAGCATGGCTTCAGGAGTGATAGAGGAAAAAGCCAACCAAGGAGTGAATGAGAGGTAAAAGCAGTGAAGACAGTGAGGCTAAACTACTCTTTCAAAAAATTTAGCTTTGAGTGAAAGGAGAAGCACAAAGTCCCAGGAAGTAGATGTTTTTTTTTTATTTGGGAGAGACTTGAGTAAGTACATAGCGGTTAAGGAAACAAAAAGTAGGAGAGGTTGACTGCACAGAGTAGAAGGTATAGTTGACGAGGCAAGGCCTCTGAGGACAGCTAACAGAATGGAACCTAGAGTCAGGGAGGACAGATGAGCCTCCATGAGACCTCTTCTTCTGAACCTGAAAATATGGAATTAAGGGCCAGGCCATGGCTAACCTGTGGGGCAAGAAGAGGCAGGAGATCATGCAGGGCAATATTTTCTCTCCAGAAGCTGCAGGGTAATTGATGCAGGGAAGATGGAAGAGGCAGGATAGAAGGCTTGAAGGGAGAGGGAGAATGTGCTGTGACCTAGGCAGGGACAAGAGAAAATGTGCTGGTAATAACTGAGAATTTATTAAAGATTGAAAATAATCTGGTGGTTTGCTTTAGAAGCACTCAACAGCCCTTTTGTATTATGTGTCCCAAATTAGATACTTGTCAACTTCTCCAATGCTAACATTAGCCCAAGCAATCATGAAATTTTCTTTCTACTACTGCTGTGGTCTCTCCCACCTACAGCGGCCGCCCCACCCCCCAACCACACCTCTACACCCTTCTCTAACTCCCAAAAGCAGACAAAGTGGTTTTTCTAAAATATGTCATATCATATCACTCCATCCTCAAAATCATCCAATGACTTCTATTTACTCTTAGAATAAAATCCAAAGCACTTGGAATAAAATTCAAAGGCTTGTGTGATCTGGGCCCTCACCACTCTCCAGACCCATCTCCCTGCCCTCTCTCCCTCATATACTGCTCCCCAGACACTTTGTCCTTCTTTCAACCCCTCAGACACACCAAGCTCTTTCCTGTCTCGGGATGTTTGTGATTGCTGTGCCTCTTCCCCTGGATCTCCACGTGGCTGCTTCCTTCTCACACATTGCATCTTCTTCCTGGTAGTCATTAACACCTGGAATTATGCTAGGTATGTATTTGTTCATTTACAAGTTTACGGTTTGTCTTCCCCCAGTCGGCAAGGATTTTATCTGCTTTGTTCATTGCCTAAAATAGTATGGCACATGGTAGAAACTTAATAACTATTTTTTTTGACTGAACAGGAGGTTGTATAGGAATTGAGAAGGCAGATGGTTGGATTGATACAGGAATTAAAGATATCCAGGACAAGTTTGTAAGAAAAAGTGAGTGAGGATGTTGAAAGAATTTGCTATCAAGAGAACAGTTGCCCTGACGGAGCACGGGGTCTGGGCTGAATAAGGAAGTGAGGCCAGGAAAACGCTGGGGAACTTAGAGAAAAGATTGATATCACTGAGATAGCTGTTTATTCTGTCACAGTGGAAAAATATAGGTTTGGGAGCTACACAGAGAAGGGCTTAAATCCTACCTCAGCCACTTAAACCTAAGTGACCTTGGGAAAATTACTTAACGTCTCTAAATGTCATTTTCTCCCATGTGTGAAATGTAGTAATATCTATCTGACTGTATCATACATTATATACTTAATGTATATAAAGTGACCAGTATTTAGTGGCTTTTCAGTAAATAGGCTAGAAGAAGAGGAAGATGTGGCCAGAGGATTAATACTGGCATTTAAATTTAGAAAGGTGGAATGTTCTTTATAACAGAATTCAAGGCAAATGCATGAAAGTGGACCACTGAAGTGAAAAGAGGGTAGGGAAAGAATCTCCAGGCAAGAAGTGGGAAAGTTGGAAACTCTGTCCTTTCTACAATGTATTTCTGTAAACCTAAAATTCCTCTAATAAAAAAAATCATTAAGAAGAAATGGAGGTGGTTGAATTGAGGAAAAACAGCCTGATTGCTGGATGGGGAGGGGTTACAGTTGTGAAGTTCCATGGCTTGAACTTGTGAGGACAAAAGGTTTATAAAAGGGGGAAAAGTGGTGGTTTGAAAGTAGCAGTAACAATTCTTACAAGCAATGTGTTCATGTATTAGTTGTGTAATTAAAAAGGAAGAAATTAATAGTACAGCTGTGGGAAACTAGGAAAATATTGCAGCCAAATATGGTGAATCTTATAAGTTGAGAATTAGAAAGTACTTCAAAGATCATTGAGTCACAAGGGTCTCAGTTGATAATTAGAAAATGGAATC
The DNA here is from genome assembly GCA_029593785.1 of Cabassous unicinctus. NCBI lineage: Eukaryota > Metazoa > Chordata > Mammalia > Cingulata > Chlamyphoridae > Cabassous > Cabassous unicinctus. The sequence goes on from JAQZBX010090554.1 coordinate 2,437, forward strand.
CTATCCAGAAAGACAAATGGTATGTCCAGTTCACACTGGCATTTAATGACCAAGCCAGGTCATATCTTCTATTTGTCTTGCTTTGGTTTTGAACTTTTTAGGAAACTCAGTAGTCATTTTAGAAATTAATTAGAGTATTCAAGATTTCACATCCCTCTTTCTAAACATTACAATGATCTCTTCCTGGGAAATAATGTCCTTATTCCACCCCAACTTTAGAAAAATATGAGTAAATGATTTCTTACTTTGTACTTTGCATTGAAAAATTTCTCCCTGCTAGAAATAAAGGGTGTTAAAGTGCATCCTCTCTAGTTTTCAGGTCATTCTTTCTTTTTTTTAAGGCTCAGGTTAGAGTTATCAGAGCTAAATTAGATGAGATAATTGTAGCATAGGCTTGTGAATCATTCCTTTTTTTATCATGAGGAAAGCAGTGAGGCTTGCACATGAGGGCAGTCTATTTGTTTTTTAAAGAATCTAGACCTGATCTGGAATAAGTAGAAAGAATGTCCCACCTGGCACTCAGTAAACAGGAAATGTGTGCTCTCCAGACATGTGATTGTCCTCTCCTGCCTTTCTCACTGAACAGCAGATTATTTGTTTAGAGGGTTCTTGGTCTCAGACCTAAGGAAGGGCAAAGTTGCCAGACGGAGAGGCATTTTTCCCAGAAGTCCTTGGAAGGAGCACAATCCAAACTTGTCTCTAGAATAGTCAGGCAGCAAAATCCTCCCTGGTTGCTTATGTCCAATCTCATGATTATAGTGACATCAGTAGATTCATGGAGGTGGTAAATATCACTCTCTGAGAATACCCATATTCTGGGAAAGCTGCATAATGACCGAATCATTCATCAATTACTTCATTAATTCATTAATTCTTGCAGCAAGCAATTGTTAAGTACTTGTTTTATGTCCATCCCTGTACTAGACATGGGGGAACAAAGGTCTACAAAAGAAGTAATTAAAAATTCTGGCTCTGAGTGAGCTAGTTACTTTTTCTCTCTAAACCCCAGTTTCCTTTCAGTTACAGATTCTAACAAGTCACTATCAATACTTATTTGAACAAAAAGATCTTTTATTAATTTCTTTGCACACATTGGTTTCTTGCAGTCCATTATCTCTTCCAAGAGTCATTTCTCTTTTTATTGGAGAATGTCCTCTATTCATTCTTTCAGCGAAGGTCTCTAGGTTGTAAAGCTTCTTGGCCTTTGGAGGTCTAAAAATGCCTTAATTTTACTCCTAATTTAGATTTACTGAGAATAAAATTCTAAGATCAAAATATTTACCTCAGCACTTGGATGATATCATTCTATTATCTTCTTACAGGCAATATGGCTAATAAGACAGTTTGATTTTCATTCCTTTGTAGGTAACCTGCCCTCTTTTTCTCTGATAGTGTTTAGGATTTTCTCTTTATTCTTATCTACCACATGTCTAGTTGTGGAGTTTTTTGTTTTTATTCTCAAGATTCAGAGGACTCTTTAATATGAGGACTCATGTTCAGGGAGATTCTGTGGTCTTTATTTCCTTAATTCCCACCCCTCTACACTCTCCTTTTAGTATTCCTATTAAAGAATGTTAGAATTTCTGTATCTTTCCTCCATGATTCTTATTTTCCATATAATATTGCCCATATGTTTTTTCTTTATGCTGTAGTCTAAGAGAATAATACTTCAGTAAAATCTTTTAGGTCAATAATTTACTCTTCAGCCATGTCCAGTATTTTATTTAGACTACCTACTGACTCTTTAATTTTAAATTTGTGTATTTTCATTTCGGCACAACAGAAACTTTCAGCTGCTTTATTACTTCACAGTACAAAGGGTCCAAAAGAGCAGGGGAAGAAAGCCCATCATAGCCAGTCTCCTGGAGAGCCCCAATGCTCTGGTCAGGGCTGGTGAATGGCAAGTCCACATGCCCCACTTTGCATCAAAGAGGAGAGACAAATCTGTGTTGCCTGAGGGCAGGGTATTTATACAACCTAGGTGGGGGGTGGGGGGTCAGGCCACTGAGAGTTCCCACCCTGATAAGCAGCTGGAACGGCTTATTCCCAGTTTTGGGTTTAAAGTATGGTCAGGCCAGACCTAACATCTCATGCAGACTTCAGAATGGAAGCATATTGAAACATCTGCACACAATAGTAAAGGGCAGGGTGGGGGGACGGACAGGCGAGGACTAGGAGATGGCTTCTAGGTGGTTCCTTGACTTCCCTAGCAGTTGCCTATAGGATATCCATCTGTAAATGTCTCTTTGGTGTTAGAAATAAGAGCCTGCAACTTTAGCTAGGTTGTTTTGTTTTGTGTTTTTTTTTTTAGATTTTTTTTTTTTTAAGATTTATTTATTTATTTCTCCCCATCCCCTTGTTGTTTGCACTTGCTGTGTCTGTTCATCTTTCTTGTTTCTTTAGGAGGCACCAGGAACTGAACCTGGGACCTCTGATGTGGGAGGGAGGCACCTAATCACTTGAGCCACGTCTATTCCCTAAAGCCTGCAAATTTAAGGGGAAGTTCATACCAAAGATTGGGATTTGGGGATCATTTGTAAACAGGTAATAATTGAAACCTCAATATGGATTCAACCAACCAGGGAGAAAGCGTAGAGTGAGAAGAGAAGAGAATACAGGAGAGAAACTTGGGTGCTTGAAGAAATAGAAGGCAGAAAACAATGGCTAAAAAATCAGGAGAGCTACTAAAGAATTCTAGATAGGAAGGAGTCCCAAGGAGAGGGACCAACCGTCAGTGATGCAGAGGAAACAAGTCAGAGAAAGACTGAAAACTATGAAACTATGCATCACATTTGGCAACTAGAAGGCATTGGCAGTGCAATTTTGAGAGTAAAACCAAATTTCAGTGGCTTGAGTAGGAAATGGAAGGAGAAAGTGGAGATAACAAATGAAGGATACTCTTTCTAGAATCTTGGCAATGAAGGGAAAAGATGGGGTGATAGCTAGAGGGAAAAGACAGGGTCACAAGAGGACTTTTTATGTTAGGAGAGATCTGAATATAGTTACAGGCCTATGGGAAGGAGCATTCTGAAGATCAAGATCACTGAGGAGGTTGTAGAGCAGGGGTTCTTAGCCTTTTTTGTTCCACGGATCCCTTTGCCAGTCAGGTGAAAACCACAGACGCATTACTAAGCCCACACTATACTGTGTATTATTTAATAAATATATCACACCCACACCAACACGTCCCACAAGAACAATATTTTTTCAAGCTCATTGACCCCTTGTTAAGAACCCCTGTTGTAGAGATTGGGACTATGAGCAGAGGTATAGGAATTAGCCTTGGGAGTAGGGAGAAACATCTCTTTATCTGAGAAGAGGTAAAAAGAATGAGTGATGGTGATAAAGCAGTGAAGGAGGGATAGGCGCCTTCCTTGCTTCCTATTATATCTTCCAATGATTTCTCCTCCCTCTTTCAAAAACCCCAGCTTCTTTGAAATTCATTCTTTCCTCCTGTTGGATGAAAGAACCGTCTCTGCTCCTGCCAAAGTCAACTCCTCCACTTTATATTCAGCCTCCTTTCCATACATCTACTCAAAAACTATGTACCTAGAATTATCTTCTCTCTCTCCTGAATTTGTAAGATTCTCTCTCTTTACTGGAACCCTCTACCAGCATGCTCTAAAAACCCTGTCATACATCCACCAGTTCCTACCCCATACATTTTCTCCTCTTTATAGCAAAAAAATATTTTAAAAGATGTCTATAGTTGCTCTCTCCTCTTACTCACCTTATAGTCTCTCTTCCATATATTTGGTAAAGCCCCACTCTCACCACTACTCTGAGGCTACTTTTGTCAAGGTTATCAATGACCTGTACGTCACTTTTCTGTTCTGGTCTTACTTGACCTCCCAGTAGCACTTAGACAAAGTTGATTTGGCAGGGGGGTGGGGGGAGCAGGTAATATTTTTTTTCTCTTGTCTTCCTTTCTTATGGCCTCTGTGATACCACACTCCTCTGATTTTCCTTCTGCCTCAGTGGTCAGCCTTCTGTTTGCTGGCTCTTTCTCTGCTTAGGTAAATGTTGGATTTTGCTCCAGAGCTCAGTCCTTTACCTGCCTATCTACCTTCTCTTTCTAAGTGATCTCATCTAGTGTTGTTCCAATGAAGCCATTCATATTCTGATAACCACCAAGTGTAACTCCAGCTCTGCTCACTCCCCACTACTCCAAACGCATGTATCTAATTGCTTCCTGATGTCTTCATATGAATGCCTATTTCTCTGTGGTCTGTCTTTCCTCTGTCTCCCAACAAGAATAGAAGGTTCTTAAGATCAGGAACCTTGGTTTAATGCATTGTTGTAACCGTTGCATCTAGAACTGTATCTGGGACATAATGGGTGCTAAATATTTTTTTGAATGAGTAATCAGCTGCTAAGACTGAGTTTGGGGAAAGGAAAAAAAAGGAAGGAATATCAGAGGATTTGGATGCGTGCATTTAAGGGGGAATAATTTGGTGCCAGTGAACAAAGAAAAGTTAAAAGGTCACTAAATCACCCAATAGTGCTAAGGGCCCAACTGAAGTTGGAAACAGTTTGAGCAACGACATCCATTTGCTTTGCTGTCTGATTTTCTCCCACAGGATTCATGAGTATTGGAATAAGAGTGAAAAAAGAAGTTGGTCTCTGTTTCTTCAGTGTAAGTGTTAAGGTAGATATTAAGGAACTTCCAGCATTAAAAATCTGTGATATTTCATATATACTCAGGAAGCTAGGTATTTTTAAAAATCCTTTGTTAAATGAATAATTAATGACTCCCTATATTTTCTATTGGAGTTCAGAGTTTTACACTTTCAGGTTTCCTTGATAGAATATTCCTTTATAGGTGGGGATAAACTTTTAAATGTTTTCACATGCATTCTGAGCATAGGTTAGATCCTTTATAGCCACAAATTTTCATTTCAATTTAGCATGAATATACCTTATTTTTCTCTATACAATGTAAATTCCTATAGAGCATATTCTGTTTTGAATTGTTTTCATCAAACTTCCCGCATTATCATAAGAACAATGCCACTCTGACAATTGATACTGAGTAAAAAGAGATTGATTATGTCAGACTCCATTAGTAGAAGTGGTACAAGGGTAGGGGCCCAAGGGAATTTTGTGCTTTACAAATGGAAGGTATTCTCAAGCCAGAAGCCTTGGCATAAAAGAAGCTTAAGGTTGCAGATTGAGATGATATTTAATGGGACTGCTGGATAGCAGCCTGAACTACATTTCTGTTTCAAAGAGAACAAATATTCAAAACATCAGACAGATGTTTATTATACATTTATGTATCACTTTTATTTTTTTCAGTGTTATTGTATAAATATGTATGTATATGTAATATATTCTCACATCTTCATTGATTCATTCACTAAATATTTATTAAACATCTATAGGATGGAAGACACTGGTAGAGGCTAAAGACAGTACACAGATAAATGAAATATAGATCTTGTTTTCAAAAAGCAAAAACCAATAAGAGGAAAAAAGATATACACTAATAACCAGAATACACTGCAAGATAGCATGTATGTGTTTTGGAAGTTCAAATGAAGGAGATCATTTTTGGTTAGGGAAGGACATCCAGAGATTCTTCATGGAGAGGGAGGCATTTGAGTTGAAACTTGAAGGATGCGGTAAGATTTTTAAAGAAAAAAAAGATATTTAAAGACATGAGTAGAGGGGTGGAAAGCTATTATGAAATATCAAAGAATGAAAAACTATCTCATAGAAGAGAACTTGGACTTTTTGTAAATGTATTTGTAGAGGGTAAAATTAGGGCTGATGGTTGAAAATTTCAAACTTCAGTTCAATGTTAAAATTTTCTGACAAATGGGTATTGATCCTCCTGTATATCAGAAGCATTTCTGTGGTGGATGGGTTGTTGGGATTAAATAAGTGTTTCCCAAACTGATTAATATAGTGACCCTTTTTTTTACTCTTTGTTTAACACACTTTATTTTTTACAGCAGTTGGAAATTTACAGAAAAATTACACAGAAACTACCGAGTTCCCATACATCCCTCCCCAAACAGTTTTCCCTATTATTAGCATTTTGCATTAGTGTGGTACATTTGTTGCAATTATATTATTAGAATGAACCAATATTATTAGAATTATATTATTAGTTCAAGTCTATGGTTTACATTAGGGTTGACTTTTTGTGTTGTATGGTTCTATGGGGTATTTTGTTTTGTTTATAAATTTTATAGTGTTAATACATGAATCCATTTTAAAGGAAAAAATTCTCACAAATCATGAATATAAGTATATTATTTTATAAATATTATTTTTAAATCAATAAACATAAATCTAGGTATAAATTCTTATGATTATAAATCTTATAGTACAATAAAAACAAAAAAGTTTGCAATTATGCAAACACAAGTACAAAGCAAATAAAAGTTAACTTTAATTAAATGTAACAGTTGATGTTGTTTTGCTGAAACCACATCACTCTTCATTCATGTCCATGAATATAGTATTGATTGCCACAGTCTGGCATCCTAAGGCAATTGCTAAAATAAGTCGATTTTTCTACTGCTTTTCTCTATTCAAATGACTATGTATCTTTATTTGAATAGGGCAAGGCACAGGGTCCACTGATGTCATTGAGCCTTCAGTGATGTAAATGAATCATTCATAGATTCAGTGCATCTCCCTCTTTCTTTGTACAGTAGCCTGGAAAAGTAAAAGGCATCCTACTTGGTGCTTGTTTCAGTCAGGATCCCAATAGAAGGCAGATTGAACACTAAACCTAGGATAATTTGAGGAGGGTTTATTTACAAAAAAAACAACAACACTTAAAGGTATGGACAGGATGTATGGGAACCACAGGGCTGGTACAGTAACTAGAGGCTAGTAACAATGGAGAACTGCTAGGCTCAAGGGTTGAGGAGACAGGGAAGTGTTACCAGAACAGAAGGAAAAGAGACAAATAAAGAAGTTGCCTTGAGAGGAGATGTGACCTTTGGTCTAGGGGCACAGGTGGGCAGGGACAACCTTGCAGAGAGAAGAGTCAAGGGAATAACCTGACTCACTCTCCCCTCTTTCCTGTCCTACCTATCTCCTCATTAGCTGAATCAAACCAGACACCAAAAGAAAGTCTGCCTATTGATAGAAGCCATAGATCAGCTTCCTGGGGCAAAGAACAAGGTAGAGAAGGGTGGAGAGTGAATATGGAGGCAGGTGGAGAGGGGGAAAACAAATGGAAGATATAAAGTACAGCGACACATACACTAGCCCTAATATTGGGTAATATTGGGTGATAACAATTATAAGGTTGTGGTAGTTTGATATTATTTATGAATTCCAAAAAGAGATATTGATTATGTTTGTAAACTGGTCTGTTCCTCAGGGCGTGATACCCCTTTAATTGTATTAAATTCAGAGGTTTCACTTTTACTTTATTAAGTCAAGATTAGGGCTTTGATTCAACCCTACCATTAGGGCATGCAAGGTTGAGTCCCCACCGCCTTGGTGGGCTATATAAATGGACGCTCAATCAAGAATACAGAAGTAAATACACAGAGAAGAAGAATGCAGAGGAAGAGAAACAGCCCCATAGACACAGCAGAAGCCCCAGGAAGAGAGATGAGCCTGAGAGTTTGCAGCTGAAGAGAGCAGAGTAGCTGAGAAGCCCTGAGAGACGAGCCTTATGCCAGCCTTCAGCTGAGATTGGAAGAAGCTGGGATCACGGAGCCTTAAGAGGAAGAAGGCAGGCCGAGCCCTCGCAGACATCACCTGCCATCTTTTTCAACATGTGGCAAATGACTTTGGGTGGAAAAGTACCTCTTATGGTACCTTGAGTTGGACTCTTTAGGGCCTTGTGACCCCTTTTGGCTGACTAATACAAGGTGATCAGCAGATAATTTAGAAAATATAATATTGTTTTTCAAAATAAAAGTATGGAATTCTAAAATTCTCATAGAACTCTTTCAAATTCCAAACATATCCATATTTCTCCAGAAGCCAAAGACCTAGTTTGATCCTTTCTAACTTGAAAGATCCCAGGAGTATCCTAGAATGTAAGCTCAATGGGAATAAGAAGCAACGTCCCTTTTGTTTCCCACTGTATATCCACTATATCCCATTACCTTTCAGACAAAAGCTAAGCTCCTTTCAATGTCCCAAAGCCATGTATAATCTGACCCCTACTTACCTCTATTCTTTCATATAAAGCCTCTCTCTACCCCACTTGCCCACAACACTCCATACACATATTTTCTTTCATTTCCCACCAAATGCTAAGCCTTTTCCTTCACATATACTCTTCCCTCTGTGTGGTACATGTTCCCCTGCCTCCACACCACCATAGCCCAACTCAGCTCCTTAGAAGGAGGAACTCTTCTCATACTTTAAGTCTTGACTTAAATGTCACCTCTTTGTCAAGACTTTCCTAAACTACCCCATTTATGTAGCTCCCTCTCTGTTTTCCTCTATCACTGCTCCCTATATGCTTCCTCCATTGCATATATAACAGTATATATGAGGTAGGGATAGAGAGATAATTGATGGAGCAAAGAGCTGGAGAAGGCAGGGAAACAAGATCAAGAGTACAGGTAGAGGTGCCCTGCCCCAATGAAGCTGACAGAGTGAGAAGCTTCAGGGTTCTGTTCCCTCACAGCTTTGAATAATCAGCAATAACTGGCAGAAACATAGTTTTCAAAGCTCCAGAAAGTTAAATGATTGCAGCAACAGGGCAAGCACAAAATAAAAGTCCACTAAAAAGTGGTTGGATCTTGAGAAGCGATGTGGCTCAAGCAATTGGGCTCCTGCCTACCACATGGGAGGTCCGTGGTTCAGTTCCTGGTGCCTCCTAAAGAAGACAATGAGCTGGTGCAACAGACAGGCGTAGTAAAGTGACACAACAAGATGACTCAACAAGAGACACAAGAAAAAAAAACATGATGAGAGATACAACAAAGCAGGTGGCAGAGGTTCCCAGTGCCTCCTAAGGAGGACAAACAAGACAGCGAGCTGACACAACGGGTAGGCACGGCAAGCTGATGCAACAAGATGATGCCACAAGAGACACAAGAAGAAAAGCATAATGAGAGACACAACAGAGCAGGAATGGAGGTGGCTCAGGTGATTGGGCGCCTCCCTCCCACATCGGAGTTACCAGGTTCAGTTCCCGGTGCTGCCTAAAGAAACATGGAAGATGGACAGGCACAGCAAGTGCAAACAATGAGGGGGTGAGGAGAAATTTTTTTAAAAAGTGGTAGGATCTCATGGCACCATGACTGACTCCTCCACCATTCCCTCACTGGCTCACCATTGAGTCAGTCCAGACTCCCAGTGCAGATCCCTGGTCCTGATGCCAAAGGGAGCAGACTGACTCTTGTGTACATAATGGGAGCATGTATGCTTGGCAGAGTCTCTCTGATGGCAGCCTAAGGGACTGAACCAGGATACTTATCACAGGTTCACCATCCCAGAATTTGCCCTCTGTTTAGAAGGCTGCTCCAGAAGCTCTCATACAGAATGCTGTGGGAAAGCACAGTGAAGTCATGCTTCCTGGGGCAAAGGATTACTGGCTGTAAGACATACAATGCAGTGCCCAGGACCATGAAAAAACTGTTTACTAGGAAACAGGGGACATTTGTAACTATGTAATGGGGAAATTCCTAGGTCCTCATGTGTATGCCCCAGGAAGACACTTGCAAAGAAAGGATCAGCAAGGGCTCTATACTTTGGCCTAGATCTACTCTCATACAACCCATTGTATGGATAAGCCCTGAAGGACAGCACTTGCACAAATCAATCTACAAAGACAAAGAAAGGTGTTTTCTTTTTTTTCCTTCTTCTTCTTTTTGTACTTTTTTAGCCCCTAGCATTCAAAAAACTCTGTCATAACACTAGCTGGATATAAGCTTTCAGTACGTAAACTACAGAATCTAAATTTCAGTGATAATATTCAAATAGAATAATGTCTGGGTTTCAACAAAAGATTACAAAACAAAGAAACAGGAAGCAGTGGCCCTGGCAAAGGAGATTAAAGCATTAGAAACTATCAACAAGGAGGACCAGATCTGATATATACCAGATTGAGACTTTTAAAATATGGTCCT
>JAQZBX010090555.1:0-12498 GCA_029593785.1 Cabassous unicinctus
GTGCACCATTTCTATTGTCACTCTGGGGTTTTCACAGAGTAAACCTTGATAATGTGTGAGCTGGGGATTCCATATCCACCGATGCCCATGTGAGTTCATTAGGGCAATGACTGCGTGTGGCACCATAATGTGAATGGCCTGACCGAGAGTTAATTTGCCGGCTTCTTTGATGAGGGTCATGGTTGCTGCCAAGGCTTTTAGGCAGGGCAGCCACCCTGCAGCCACGGAGTCCAGCTGCTTGGAGATGTAAGCAATAGGTCTTTGCCAGTGGCTGACGGTTTGTGTGAGAACCCCCAATGCTACTCTGTTCTTTTCATGCACAAACAGGTTAAAGTTTTGAGTTACATCTGGGAGCCCCAAGGCGGCAGCTCGGCCCAGTTGTCTTTTGATGTTTTGAAAGGCCCTCTGTTGAGCTTCTCCCCAGGGAAGAGGCTCTTTTTCTGGACCCACCAAAACTTCATAAAGGGGCTTGGCCATGGCTGCAAACCCAGGAATTCAGATGCGGCAGAACTCTGCAGCTTCGAGGAACTCGCGAAGCTGTCTTTTTTGTGGTGGGGGTAGGGATGGTGCAGATCACTTTCTTTTGTTTGGATCTGACCATCTGGTGCCCTTGTATGATGCTGAACCCCAGGTACTTGACTTGCTGTTTACAGATCTTAGGCTTTCTCCAAGATTCTTTGTATCCAGTCTGTGTTAAAAGTTGTAGGAGAGTCTGGGTCCCTCTCTAGCAGTCTTCTTCCATTTCACTGGCAAGAAGGAGGTTATCTACATATTGTAATAGAGCACACCTGCAGTTTTCCTGGGGGTAGGTGGCCAAATCTGCTGCCAAAGGTTCCCCCAAAAAGGTAGGGGAGTTTTTGAAGCCCTGCGGGAGCCAGGTCCAGGTTAGCTGAGTTTTCTGCTGGGTTTTGGGATCTTCCCATTCAAAGGCAAACAGAGGCTGGTTCATGGGGGCCAGCTGCTGGCAGAAGAAGGCATCTTTCAGGTCCAGGCAAGTGATCCAGGAGGCTTCAGGTGGCAGCTGTCCTAACGAGGTGTACAGGTTAGGAAAAACCTGATGTAAGATGAGAGTGGTCTTATTAATGGCACATAGATCCTGCACTGGTCCATATCTGGTCCCATTTGGCTTTTTTACTGGCAATAATGGGGTGTTCCAAGGTGACTGGCATTTGATTAGGATCCCATCTCTATTTAGGTGGTCTATATGTTTGGCTATGCCCAACTGCACTTTGTGGGAATCAGATACTGCCTGTGCCAGATTGGGATCACTCCAGGCTTCAGGTCGATGATGATGGGTGCATGGTTCCGTGCCATTCCTGGTGGTTTTTTTCTGCCCAAACCTGGGGGAAAAGTTCAGCAGTTTTTCCGGATTCTGACCTGAACTTTCTTGTGCATGAAGTCTCCATTCTTTGCTTTGGGGCATGGTGATGAGGAAAATGAGGCCAGAGCTGAGGCTTAAGCTTGCTGGCCCTCCAAGTTTGAAGGTAATCTGTGTCCCCAGGTTGGATAAGAGGTCCCTATCAACAGGGGAACTGGACATTCAGGCAGGTACAGAAATTCATGACCACCAAACTGGCAAGTTCTTGACTGGCAAAAAGGCCATCGGTTTGACTGGTCCCGTCACTGCTAAGATATTAGTGGTTTTTCTGCTAAAGGGGGTGATGGGGGTTATGACCACAGAATGTTCAGTGCCAGTGTCTACTGTGAAAGTCATGGACTCTTCCCCGAGTTGTAATTTGACCATGGGCTCATGGGGACCAAGTTCCAGTGAGCCTGGTTGCCCCTATTCAGGGTTGAGTCCTGCCAGCCAGAGCAAATGGTCTTGGGACTCAGGTCGGTATTTCCCTTTAGGCATGTTCCCTCTATGTGCCTGTGTCTTTTGGGGCACTCATTTTTCCAGTGTCCACTCTCTTTGCAGTAAGCACATTGGTCTCTGGCCACGGCCCCCTGCTGGCACGTGTCCCCCCTTTCTGAAGTGGTCCTTCTCATCTGATGAGGTCAGGATTTCCTAAGGCTGCTGTTAGTACGGAGGCTTGATGTTTTATTTGCTTCTTGGCTTCTCATTCAGTGGCTTCAGCTTGATTGATGAATACTTTGTTGGTGACTTCCAGTAGTTGAGAGATGTTCATGCCTGCAAACCCTTCTAATTTTTGGAGCTTTCTTTTAGTGTCCATTGTCACCTGTGCAACAAAAGCAGCATTCACCATCCTCTGGTTTTCTGGAGCTTCTGTGTCAAAAGGAGTGTAAATCCTGAAAGCCTCACATAGCCACTCTTAGAAATCTCCCAGAGACTCAACAGGCTTTTGAGTAAATAAAGTCATCTTTGTCATGTTTGTGGGTCATTTTGCCCCCTCTCAGACCCCTCAGAAGTGTGCTTCCCAGTATTGCTGGAGTGCAGCCAGTCCCTGTTCAGTGCTGAAGTCCCAGTTATGCTGGGTTTCGAATGCCACTTCTTGTGCCCAATCTTCTGGGTTTAAGACACCAGTAGAGGCCTGCTCTTGCAGCCACTTTCAGGTTTTCATCAGAATTTGTTGCCTCTCCTCCATATTAAATAAAGTCAGGAGGAGTTGGCAGCAATCTTCCTAAGTAGGATGATGGGTTTGGAAAATAGATTCCATGAGATCAATAAGGGCCTGGGGTTTTTCTGAGTAGGAGGGGGTGTGGTTCTTCCAGTTTAAGAGGTCTGTAGTAGTGAAGGGCTGGTAGTATAATACAGGCTTCCCAGGTTAGATGGTCCCATTTTCACTGATCTGGGCCAGACCCTGTGTTTCACAGAGGGGCATCTGTAATGTGTTTTGTGCCAACTGGAGTCTCTTTGTTAGTGGGGTTGCAGGGCTTTTCTCAGAGGGGATCAATGATCCTGGAGGGGCCAAAGGTGGAGGTGTTGCTGGGAGATCTGCCTGTATTAAAGGGCTAGGAGAGACTGAAGGTGGGGTGTTTCTGGGAGATTGGCCTGCACTCCCAGGCCAGGAGGAAAGGCAAGAGGGGCCAGAGCCTATGGCAGTGGGGGTTGGGGTGGGTCCTCCTCTGAGGACCCTTGATGAATATACTGGCTTCTGGAGCCCTGTTTTCTGTGCAACCAGGACCCTGCTCTGTCCCTTTTTTCCAACACACAATTGAACTCAAAGGGGCAGAGTCTGGGTTATCTCCAACCAAGAGTCGATGTAGGGAAACAGATCAGGGTGGCCAGGATTTCCTGTGACCACCAGCCACACTGCATGGACCCTGGCTATATCCAGGGCCCCTTCCAAGGGCCAGTTGACATTAAAAGTTGGCTACTCTACTTCACATAAGTCTCAGAGGGTGCTGGGGTTCATCTGGATGCCATAATCTCTGGAAAAATCCTTCTTGAAATTCTTGAGCAAGCAGTTTAAGATAGTAGGTTTTGACTATGATTAGCCCATACCCTGCACTGGTGGTGCAAGAAAGACAAAGGAAAGGATGCCTCTTTCAAGGCCACTCAGATGTCCACCTGTCCGTGTCTCTTGCGAGAACTTAGGCTCATCTTAGCTAAGGTGCCTGGGCAATTTTCTGGTGAGCCATTATGCCATATGATGCAGCCACGGAAAAGAGGTTGGGGCCCACACTGGCTCTATAGCATATGCTGAGGAGTCACAGACTGGTACGGCAGGTACAAGACCCTGACATCCACATTCATTCACCCAGTCACTCATAGGTTATGCTGTCCCTCCCACAGGGATTGCCCTATTTTGGAATCTCAGTACTTGAGATTTCAGGAGGTGATCAGTCTCCTCTTCCATCCAGAGATGGGCCTGACTGAGGGTTTGGTACCCAGGGACTTACATTTCCAGAGTCTTCTGGCACTGTTCAGTCCACCTCCCCACTGTGTCAGGCCAGGGTGTAGGGATATGGCCTGCAGGGACTGCCTCAGAAGGAGGTCCCATCTAGAGGACAGGTGGCACCCACCTTGCTCAGTAGAAGATCGCAGTTGGCCGTGCCCTTCAGCCCCAAACCGGAGCCACAATGGGCCTGCTCTGTTGGGTTTCCCAGTCAGGGAACCAAATGTTGTGACCAACCAGAAATAATCCAAACTGCACTCTTAGGAGCACAGATGAACCAAGTTTTATTATGTGCAGGCCCAGAAGAGAGTTATATCTCAAAAAAATCTGAGCGTCCTTTTCCAATTTTCATAAGTTTATATAGGTACACTAAGCGGGCAAATTCCTGAGTAAGTGGGCAGGCAGGGTTACAAAAGCAAAGAAGCTAAGTTAGTTTATCTTTCTAAAAGAAGGCCATTAGGGAGGGAAAAGGGTCATTATCTGTATAGAGCTGTAAATTTCAATTCAAAGGGGCAGCCTGGGGCGCTTATCTTCATGAAGTGGATTCCAAGGAGAAAAGGGGAGAATGGAGGGGAGAGAGGGACTGGGGACTGAGGGGAGTTTATTTTCTTAAAGCTGGGGGTTTCTGCTGAGGGCGGGGTTGGGGGTCCCGGTGCTTCCCTTATCAATATCTGCAGCTGTATTTACACAAAGCTTCATAATGATCATATAGGAACAGGGGCTGAGGGCTCCATTTTTGGACTCTCTTCCCAGCCACTCCCTGCAATGCCTTCCTCTGCTTGCTCACCACCCCAAACCCCAACCTTAGGCCCTTCTGCCCAATCATGAAGCCCCTTTGGGACCAGGTCCTCAGGTCCCTTTTGGAAAAGGCATCTACCCTGGTTGGGTTCCAGAAGTTCAGTTCTGTCATTTATACCACAAAATCTGAGGACAAGACCCTAGAATGAGATTTGGGAGAGCACTACTCCCCAGGGCTGTGAGAAAGACCCCTCAGCTATGTCTCAGAGAGACTGGTCCCAAGATTCTGGATACAGAGGCTAGAATTAGTGAGGCAGCTCTCCCCTGTCCTCTTCCAAGCTGATCTCACCCTGGACACAGTTCTCCATCTCCAAATATCCATTGGGCTCCACTTCCAGAAGCTTCTTCCAGCTCTAGCCTACAGTCTCCTTGAATGCAGGGCATGCAATTTCACAATGTTCTTGCTATACATGTCCCATCTTCAACCAGGACAGGGATAGAGAGCCCTGGAAGGTTCTTCCTGGCTGGGAAGTGCAGGCCACAGGCACACCCTGGGCTCTCTGTTCATGAAGGATACAACTTCAGTCCTCTACAGGACCTGCTGTGTCCTCCTGATGGATGCTCTGCCTGCCCCCAAAGTGGACAACAGTGCTGACATGACCAAATATCAGTGCACAGAGAAGAATGGATCAGGACTCGCCCAATTTTTGCCAGGGGTGTCCTAGTGTGTGGGTGTCTGCAGCCCAGGGGGTCCATAGAGTGCACCTTGTCCTACTCTTCATGTCTGTGTTCCAGTGAAAAAGTTTAACCTGTGCCCATGGGAACTGGGACCAGGAAGCTGATCCCTGCCCCCTGCCCCATCTGCTTGCCAGGCAGATGAAACCATCATGGGCCTCTGAAATCTTTGTGGTTCCTGGATGACAAGGCCCCCACCCAAATCCTCTAATCCTGGACACACACCAGTATCTGGAACACAGAACAAATAAGTCCATGAGGAAGCAGGTGACAGGTCTGCAGGGACAGGTGCCAGTGCTCCCCTCTGGCTCTGCCTCCCACTGACCAAGGAAACAGGTCCTGACTTTGACTCTCCAGCTTTAGATCCATCTTTCTTAAATGGGGATAATAACCCCCTGCATAGAGTCCTGCCCCAGGTGGGGAAACTGAGGCCCAAGGAGAAGCTCTGCCCACATAACCCAAATTGCAGTGGCAGAGACATCTCCAGAAGAGGATGGGGTTGGGAGGACCAAGCAGGTGCTTCTGAAGATTCTTCTTTGAGTATTTCTTGAGTTTGACTTAGAGTATATGCTTTGTTTCATTTTTGTAGATTTTTTTTGGGATGTTAATTAAATATTGTCATTTCTAAGCCTATTTTCTATGTCTATAATTTTCTCTCCAATCTCTTGTCATTTCTTCTTTATTTAAAATTCTCTACATCTTTATATCTCCTGCCTACAATTTGGAGTTTTGCTGTTCTCAAGCTTGTACACAGCCTACTTCCCTCTCTCTCATTCCACTTCCTCAGATGCTAATATCAATGTGTCTCATCACCTAGATATTTTGAAGTTGTTGCCTGGGGGTTTTGGTGACATCAACCTAGTTCCTTTGTCTACTTCTATGGAACACAAGGAAATTTTAAGTTATGCTGCTGCAGTGACTAGCATCACAGCAATTACTCCTTGGATTTTCCTTTCCTGCCCCTCCTCCACCAATCACATTCACACAAATACTGACCAGCCACAAGCAGTCCTCAGTGCAAGAGTGAGCAATGTCCTTCCTCCTGTTTATTTCCATTTTAAGATTTCCTGCCTATATTTCATAGTCTTGTTAAATGTCCTCACCTCTAGGAAGCCCTCCCTGATACGTGTCCTTTGGCAACGTCTATGGTCTATTTTCTGAATTCCCACAGAACTCAGATGGATATGCCTCTGATAGAGCTCCAATGATGCAAAATATTGTCCTGCCTGTCTCCCCACTGGACTGTCAGCATCTCAATGCAAGAACCAGAATCATTCTCCCTGTGAAAACAGTCTGGCCCAGGAGCCAGACCAAAGTAGATACTAAGTAAAGTTCACATTAAATGATTGGATTTTTCTGCATCCTGGTAGATCTGCTCAGAGCTAATTTGTGGCAGAATTAATATTGTTCTTGCCTTGTAGTGAAAAGCTCTATACAGCTCACCAGAGGATTTTTAACACTGCAAGTCACCTTTACTTTGTTGTTTTGGCCCTTTTGCAGACTTACTTAAGGACTGCACTCTGCAATTACCATTTGTCTCTTTGTTTGCTAATGTGGTCTATTTACTCCCATCAGTCAGTGAACTAACCAAGGTTAGGGACCAAGTCTTAACCCCTCAGTTTTCCCATCTTCTGCCCAGTGCCTGGCATAGAAAAAGCACTCAGGAAAGGTTGGGTTCCTGAAAGAATGAGAAAAGATCTTTCTGCCTTCCTCCTGGGATTCAGCTGGGGGCTGTCCCTTCACACCTTTTCTTCCCAAGTCCCTGACTAGAACTGAATATGAAGCCCCACAGCCTTCCTGGGGCTCCCCATAATCTGGCTGATAATAGGGTGTCACAGCCTCAGTGGTTCTGCCTCCCCCAGCCTTTGTGCTTCTAACTGGAGCCATTGAGGTCAGCCTGTCCCCCACCCCTCCTTTGCTTACTCTTCTTTGTAGTTGTGGCTCTTCAGTGTCATCCTGTATTTGAGCTGCCTGCTTTTCCACCTGTGAGATCTTTGACCACCTTGAATTAGGTGGGAAAGAACAAATCTGCTACAGATCCAGAAGTAAGGAGAACCAGAATGTTTGTGACAGCCCAGGGCCCATTATCTGGAGATGTATGTCTTGCATGTGCTGAAGAACCAAAAAAGCTGCCCTTACTAGTAAGTTCCTGTTAAGACTTACAGCTTCAATCTTTTCAGGTTGGAGAATAGAGATTGTCTTCCTGTGTTGACCTCAATTGCAGGACCTTGTGAGGAGTATATGTCCAAATAGAAAAGTTTCTCTAAACATATATCACCATTTTTCTTTAAAGATTAATAGCCATTTTGGATGCATTTACTAGAAATTAAAAAAAGAAAATTTCTTTCATGAGTATGATAACCACATCACTGAGTAAGCCTCTGTTCCTGGCAGGCAATGAGCAGGTGTGCTATAAGTATTATCTTATTTAATCCTCATCATTACCTACTGAAATAGGTCCTGTTATATTCTCCTCTCACCTATGAAGGGTATCTGCAGATGAGTGTAACTTGCCTGAGGCACATGGTTAGGAAGTAGCCACTGAGGATTCTAACCAGATGTGTTGTACTCAATCCAACATCATTAAGCTACAATATTCTGTCTTAGAACAGGAAAAATTTACACCTGCAGATATACATAGCCAAATAGATGACTTGAGCTAAGGTCATTGCTTTTGGAGAAGACATTTTTAAACAAATCATTAAAGGTTCATTTTTATCCTGAAAATATTAGAAAGCGGGAAAAACTCTCCCCTTCATGATAAAATAAACACACTAGCATAGTATGGAATTTTCTATTTACAAAAAATAAATATATTACCACTACACAGTAGGTAAATTTTGTTTTTTTTTAATACAAGTAATTCAATAATCCTCTCACCCCCTCAAAAATACCATCCCACAAATGCATCTCATGTGGTCCCATAAACTTCAGGAAGCAGTGGCATGTGGGTTGTGCTGGGCTTCAGAATTCACATGCAGGGGCCTGACTGGACCCTTCCTTACTCCTTGAATCTTTGACTGGATGGAAATGATGTCACCCTCCTTCCCTAGGTGTGAGAGTCTAGGGTGAGGTGAGCAGGGAAACAGTTACTACTCATATGTTCTGATGATAGAATGTTTGGCCCACCTTAGAAAGGCTAGAGTGTTGTGAGGCAGGGATGGGAACCCTGGGAACACTATGGATGGACTTCCATTGGCCTGAGGAGAGTGCAGTGCCCAGTAAGGCAATGAGAGGTCCACTGGAGCCTCAGACAGGCTGTCAAGGGGAAGGGTCATTCTAGACCACAGAAAAATTTCAGGGGTGATGCTCGAATCTGGTAGGTCAAGGCTGACTGGTTGGGAGAGAAGTGTTTGCCTGGCTTGGCATATTCTGGTTTGGGATGGCTCACCCTCCTGAACAGCTGGATCAATAAGGGTGAACCTGAGGTTTGCAGGTGCCAGGGCCTATTAGTAGTTGCCCTCTGGGAACTTGAGTCCCTTCATTTTCCTCCACAGAATGGTTGACTGGTCTCCTTTATTGATGTTGGTCCCTGTGGGAAAAGTCCACTTGGTCAGGAGGAAATGATAGATATCTGATGAATCCATTGAATAAAAGACATTGGCACTGTCATGGATCTTCAGCTCTGGTGGAGATGGTAAGAGGGGTAATCAGCTGTGATACTCATGGCCACAGACTACTCCACCTCTTCTGGCCATCATGAGGGCCAGTCTGAGCCAAATATATGAGTCACCCAATCCAGAGCCAGGACCCCCAGAGACCTCTCTGACATGTGCCTGAATGAAAGACTTAAGAACTTTGATCCTAAGGAATATTATTAAAAATGACCAAGTTTCACCACTGGCAATCTCAGCCTACAGCTGTCAGAGGGCCCTCCCATCTGGCTACCACACTTGGAGTTGGAATAAGCCTTATAGAATGCAGTGATGTCTCCTGAATCCCACACTCCTCAGCACAAGGCTGCCGAAACCCAGGAAATGGCAGGCCAAGGCCAAGTCTCTTGAGCAGGGAACCAGGGAATCCACCATGCCTTAGGGCACCTCACAGCAAGCAAGGACTTCCTCTCTAATCCTATTTTCCATATCTCCTCTGGCCTAGAGCCTGCTATAAGGCAATGCTGGCCTGGAATTCCTGCTCCTGTTTTGAATGCATGCCAGTTTTTCTAGATCTTTATCCCCTCTGAAGCTCACTTTTTCTTTTCTTTAGGTTGTAGTCTCACCTACCTTGTCCATCTCACCATGATGGTGATGGAAGATAAGAGAAGGTTTAAAAACCAACTTTCAAGGAGGCAGAAATGATAACTAAGGTTAATGTTTGAGAGAGCAAATCAGGTCACCAAAAAGGAAATAAAGTTATCCTTTAGGCACAGGGCCATACTATGTGCTCTCACATTAACTGTTTTCCTCACCCATTGGGAATGAGAAACAGGCACAAAGGACAGAAATAACTTATCATTGGACACAGACACCAGACTGCATGGCTTTGTGTCTCTCCTGTGAATACTGCTTTGGCTCCCCAGAGGCTCCAAAGGAGATTTAGGTGATTTGATTTTGCTTTGTTTTTAGCTTCATATCTAAATGGATATTTGTTATTTGTGCCCACAGCAGTCATGAATAGTTATTTATGCACAACACACCATATATGGCCAGAGGGCACCAAGTGAAAGGAGACTGTGGGCTTAGCCTCATGGTCAATGGCAAAGTGGAGAAGGCCTTTTCTTGACTCCTGAAGGATGACAGCTTTCAACTAGGTTCCTCACTGCCTGATTCACCTCCAGGGAGGGTACAACTATGGGAGATGGAGCCCAAAAGGAGAAGTCACTGTGGGCACTAGGGTTTTCCTCAGGTCAGGTAGGGCTATGTGCAAGATGCTGGCCACCACCCTTTGGCAGGTTTTCTGTGGCAGTTGGCCTCAGTCCTGGAGGCTGGAATGTGGTACTGGGGCCACTCCCACCCTCCTGCCCTCTCCAATCAACCTCCATAGTTACTTCAATCACCTGAAATCAATTTCACCAGGTTGTAGTCCTCTAAATTGTCCTCCTTCAGGTGGCAGTTCTCCATGCCCCTACAGATCATGGCCAGCTCCCTATCTTGGTAGGTGAACTGTGGAGTGTCAGAGGACAGGCCATCAAGCTTAGGGCCCTAGAGGAATCTCCCTGAACAGCAACAAACAGAATATCTTTGGAGCTGTGTCAGCTCTGAGAACAGGGCTCCAAGACTCCAGGAGGGGCTGGGTGAATAGTACACTCACTGACATCTTATACCCCCCTGGGAGACCTTCATGGAATGAGGTGGGTCTTCTCCAATCCTTCAAGCCTCCATCTCCTATAAAAACTTCCCCTCTGTCTCACAGCTCCTTTCCCTGAGGGCTGCACCCTCTTCCCTGGTTCCTCAGCCTGCACGGCTCCTATGGCCTTCAAGGGCCCCAAGGAAACAGGGCCACCATAAAGGAGAGTCTTGGAGATGGTTGTGGACAATCTGAACAGATCTCTGTCACCTCCTCCCAGCATACCACAGGGATCTCAGTAGCCCTGGGACCTGCACCCAGGAACAAACTCCTTCAGGATGACAATATGTGTGAACTCCAAGCACAGAACATCTAGTTCCAGCCTGCATGTCAGGGGGAAGGAGGAGCTGAAAGCTCACCTGCTTCACCCCAAGTGCTAGGGCACAGGCAGGGCTCAGGTGAAATGGTATACAAATTACAGGTTAGTTACCACCCCCTGGCTCCAGGTGGCCAGAGAAGTGCAGCACCAGCAGGTGTGTAACATGGCACCTCAGTCAGCATGTGTGTGTGGGGGGCAGGGATGGTATGATCTGCAAACCTATCTGGGATCAGTCCCAACCTTGCCACCACCCTGTGGCTCTCTGCACCAGGATGTCAGCATCAAACCCTCTCTGGGTTTCCTGGTCTTCCCCACAGAGGCCCAGTGTGACCCATCCACAGCCACTACCTTCTCTCTGATTTCAGTTTACCCTCTGACTCCTGCACCTTATATCTGGCCTCCTTACAGCTCCACATGTGGTCCAGGTACATGCTGTGTTTGGGGCTTTCCAGGCTGTCCACTCTATTCCTTCCTCTCAGGGGCTGCCGCAGTGTCATCCTCCCAGGCTGTCTAACCTCAAGATGGAAACTTTAATTCCACAAATATCCTGACTGCCTTTGTATGCACAGTCTGCTCCTTCCAGTTCTGACTGTCTGTCCTTCCCAATCCACTAGTATGGCAGCTCCAAGAGAGCACAGAGGGCACATGACAATCATTCCTCATCCACAGCCTGACCCATGGCCCCCAGGAGACTGCCACATGGCCTGCTCAACAGGATGCTATTGTAATTGTTATCGTGACCATGTCCAGGCTGATGTGGATGATGCATGAGTCACCCACCTGCTTGTTATACAGCAGCCCTGGGCCCAAGCTTCTGGGGATGTAGAGTGTGGCACTGGGCCAAAGAAAAGGAGGTAGTTTTGGAGGCTGAGGTGACTCCAGACAATTCCAGGCATGAAGGGAGGGGTCAATTCTCCAAACTGTGGGTGACAGCAAGATCAAGAGGAGCCTTGGAGCCTGGAGGAAACCCCAGGCTGTTGATGGTCTCCAGGGGGCTTCAAGAGGCTCTTTTTCAAGGTAGGATTTCTCCACCCCTTTTGGGTGTGGAGGAGGGAACATGAGTGGGAAGGGTGGACAAGGGGATGGGACTTCAGTGAGAAGCTCTGGACAGGCACCTTCTTCTCCAGCCATCAGGAGACTAAGGGTCAAGTGTATTTCCTAATCATAGTTGGAGGTGTTGGCCATGCATGTGGGGATTGATGAAGCTGCATCCCTACTGCTGAGGTCAGAGCCACAGTGGTGCTGGACACTGGAGTGGGAGGTGCCATTACTGCTGGGCTAAGTGGTGGGTTCCTGGTGACTGGAAGGAAGTGTGGCACAGCTGAAATCTCCATCTGGACCTGATACCCTCATGCTCCTACTGCCCTCTGTGCACTGGTACCACTGTCATATGCTCCCTCAGTCCACAGGAGCCATGGAACCAGCTGCTGGAGAGGACACTCAGCATCACTCATTTTCTTCAAGGGAAAAAAGGCCCAGAACAATGGAGGAATTGACCCTGTCACAGAGCTAGTCAGGAGTGGAGCAGTGACCCTGACACTATACTGTCAATTCCTGAGCCCTCTCTGAATCCAAATTGACACTGGGCCCTGAGGCAGCTGCACTTGCCTGCCCTGGACT
>JAQZBX010090556.1:0-12475 GCA_029593785.1 Cabassous unicinctus
ATGTACATGGCCAAAAGGGCCAATCCTTGTGAGAAGAGAATAGGGAAATTTGGAAATGACAGAATAAGAGATGGGTAGAGAGGGAATTTTACATTTTGGCTTTTACAATGTATAACTTCTGAAAAGAAAGCTGGATAAATATCATGTCACCATAAGTTGATGGGTGCATTATTCTTGATTTTGGCATTTGTTTATTCTGAGTTTAAATTGAATACATATATAATTTTCATTTACTTTCTTAATTAGATTTCCCTATGCTGATGGATGCTGACTTCTGCCACTACTGCCATGACCAAATCTAATTCCCACCTCCTATCAGATGTTATTGAGCTAAAGTGGGTTTTATTGTGTATTTCATGTATATGAAAGAAAATGTAGAACCTATATCTAAGATATTAAAAAAATAAGAACCAAATATCCATATACTGATTCAACCATTTAAAATATTAATAATACTTTTAAAGTTCTCTGGCTGCTCTTCCCAATCCTTTCTCTCTGCCCCCTCACCAGGTCATTCTTATGATTTCAGCTTGTTATTTTTTCTTTTTCATTATAGTTTTTCTTTATGTGTATATAACTATAAATAATGTGTTATTAATTTTCTTTAATTTTGGATTTTATTTAAAAGGCAGAATGCTGCACTTATTCTTCCAAAATTTATTCTTCACTTCTGGAAATTTATTTTTGACATTTAATCGTGTTGATGCATGTGAGTTTTACTTTTATCTAAAAAGTGCTTTCACTGCTGGTGTATTCTAAGTGAATATGCCACAAATTATTTATTCATTTACTTCTGAAAGTTATTGAGGTTATTTTGCAGCTAGTTGTTATTGCAGACAATTCTTCTGTGAACCATATGCAAGAGTTTCTCCAGAGAGATGCAGCTCCTGAAACTAATGTGCAGTACAAACTACCTGGAGATCTAGTTAAAATGTTGATTTTGATTAGATGGGTTTGAATCTCAGTGTGCTATTTTGCATTTCTAAGCATAACAGGGGAAGCCAATGCCTCTGGTCTGTGAATCACACTTTGAATTGCAAAGGTACTTTGGTGTAGAACTTAGCATCTTCTAACTCTACTAGATGATATACTTGTTTTTTTATCTAAAGCCATTGTCTCAATTTATATGCAATAAGGAATAGGAGTACACACTGCCTTTTATCCTCACCAACACATGGTATTGTCTGAATTTTGGAATTAACTGTGTTTAGTTTTTTCTGTATTGATAATGGCTTTAATTTGTATTTCTCTTATTAGTAATGAGATAAAGCATCATTTCTTGTGTGTATTTTGTTTATTCTTGTTGTTTTTCTGTTTCTCTGAATTGTCTGTTCTTTCATTTTTCTGCTTGGTTGCTTCTATTCTTTTTGATGATTTATAGATATTTTAATTTATATTCTAAGTATATATTTTTGGATTATATCTATTACAAATCTCCCTTGATTTGTTTATTTTATTAACAACTTCCTTTGATTAATTTTAAACTGGTTTAATTCAATGCTACTGAGAGCAATTTATGCTGTCGGTAGACTACACTTTGAGTTGCACAAGTTTAATTTATCACTTAAAAACTTTCATTGTCAATATCTTTGGATTATTGGTAAATTTTCAAAATAAATTCAAAGGGTTTTGAATTTGCCTTCAACATTTATGACTTTAATTTACCTGAAGTTGTTTTTTGTTCATGGTGTGAGAAAGATATATAATTTCATTTGTTTTCATAAGGATGGCCAATTTCCCTTGCAGGAATTATTGTATAAATTTTTTCCTTTCTTACTCATATGCAGTGCTGGCTCTGTCATTTACCCAGTTCCTATATATGTGGGATCTTTTTATAGCTTCTATAGTCTGTTCAATTTGTCTATTTGTCTCTACCTGGAATGATACTACACTATCTGAGTTACTTAAACATAATATTAAACAATGGTGTTTGGGGAAGGAATTTCTCATACTTGGATATTTTTGGCATTTTGAGATTCCATAAAATTTTAGAATTATTTGTCATGCTTCATAAATGACACTGTTTGGAATTTGATTTGGATTGCATTGAACCTGTAAACCAATTTGAAAAGAACTGAAATACTCATGATATTGAACTGTTTTATTTTATTTTTTTCCATAAATGAGGTATAGATTTTCATTTAATATCTTTTGGTATAGTTTTATAATATTCTTATTAGAGGTCCAGATCATCTTTGGACAAAATAAATGATATTTTTGAAACTGTATTTTCTCTTTCCAGCTAAATATGGGAATGCAGATGATTTTTGTATATTGATCTTATATCCAACCTCTTTGCTTAACTCATATCAAGTCTATTAATTTCTAGTATTTTGTAAACCATCATATCATCTGTGAATCTTTATGTTTCTTTCTATTGATCCTTGTATCTCTAATCTCTTTTTTTTTTAATTTAATTGAAGAATGATAGTAAGCTTCCTTGAATTGTATCTGATTATTATTGTTATTATTAGATGGGAAAAATGAAATAAAATAGTGATGAACTCTAAAGAAATAGGCACAAATAAGACTAAGTGACAAGACTGGAATTATTTGTGTCACCAAGGCTTTCTCTATTTGACTACAAAGGGCTTATAAAGATTAGATGTTATTTTCACTAAAGGAATATAAAATTACTTCTTTTCAGACTGCCATGAAGCCAGGTTGAATATGCCTCTACCTCCACTATTCAGCATGAATGACTGTGCATGTTACATATGCTTACCCTAAAACCTTAGGCAATGAGGAATTATTAAAAGGCTTCATCATGAGACACATGATTATTTTATTAAATCCACTTTTGCAACAGAACATGAGATAGACCAAAGGGATATAGGGTATAGGCAGGGACATAAGATAAGCAGCCATTCTAATTTTCTAGGTTGGACAGTCATTCAGGCTGTCTTCTAAATATTTACATTTCTCCTTTCAGGAACAAAAGATTATACACCTGCATGGACTTACTTTGGAGAGGCAAATATGAGCCAATGTGAAACTTACACTTTGATGGAAAATTTAAGACCTACGCATACTTTAGCACTTTCCATTTTCCTTCCACAACTTTGCAGATGGTGGCTGTTTCTTCAACCCAGGTGCTGTCTTGAGAGTGACAGAACAACTGATCCTTGATTAACATGGAACATGAATGAGAAAGAAAGCTTGTGATTTAAGTCTGTAAAAGTTTGTGTTTGTTACTGATGCACAACCTGTTCTATCCAGACTGATATGCTAAATAAAGGATAATAAAGGTCTTAATTTAAAGATGTGGGGATGGAATGGAAAGAATACTTATTCAGGGTTTAAAAGACAAGGTACTTGATTGGGTATAGTTTCTGAGAGAAAGAGTAAATATACAATTATTTTCAGATTTGGGGGATTTTTAAAATTTTATTTTAATTTAGGAAGTACTGGGAATTGAACACAGGACTTTGTACATGGGAAACAGGCACTCAACTACTGAGCTACATCCACTCCCCAGTGAAAGTTGTTTTGTTTTTCTTCATTTGTTTGCTTTAGGAGGTACCAGGGATTGAATCTTAGGCCAAGTACATGGGAAGCAGGCCCACAACCACTTGAGCTACATCTGTTCACCTAGATTTTGGTTTTAGAACAGAGCTATTATATGGCTACCATTCTTATTTTTAAATGAAAAAATTGTCAAGATGCAATAGTAGTATCCAAGTATACCACAAAGCAAATTATCTCAAAGAATATGGAACAGAAAGGTAGCCAGAAATTATTAAGATACTCACATCATAGAGTTTATTGAAACAATTTAAGACACACAGGAAGAAGAAAGGAGAAAGAGATGGGGCAAGAAAACACATTAAAATTGGATATGAGGTGAAAGCAGGACCACACAAACAGAATTCCATATTGTACAGTATTTATATGGCATGTTTCTCTCTCCTGAATCATCCTTTCCTGCTAAGGGTGTTTTGATTAAGATGAAGGTTGAAGTTGGGTGAAAGCAGCTCTGCTTGAAATGAATGCAAACATCTTCTTTTGCCTAGATGCTCTTGCTTACCAATAACATGCTCAGTGGTCATGGCTTTTAAATCTGTGTGTCTTGTCTGGGGGAAAAAATGGTTGTCACTAATGGCCAAGTAAAATAGAATACACATATTTTTAACTTTATTTTTAAACAAGTTTTAGATAACAGAAAGGCTACATAAAAAATATAGGGGATTCACATACATCCTATCCCTTTCCTTCTTACACTTTCCCTTAATAATAACATCTTACATTAGTGTGGTACATTTGTTAAAAGTGATGAACTAATATTGAAACATTGGTATTAACCATGGTCTATCATTTACATTATAGTTTGATACTTTGCACATTACAATTTATAGGTTTTCACAAAATGTATAATGGCCTGTGTCTTTCATTGCAATATCATGCAAAGCAATTCCAATGCCCTAAAAATATCCTATGTTCCACCTATTCTACCACCCCTTCCCTTCAGAGCTTCTGCAAACACTATCATTATATCAATGTTACAAGTTTTTCCATGAATACAAAAAAATCAATCTACTTTGGTCCATGGTTGCATGCTCCCCTTATGTTTGTTTATTCCTCAATCTTGAGAATTTTGGAATGGTGATGCCCACTTTCCTTTGGATTAAAGGGGGGTTTAGATCTTATTGGACAGATGGAAGGAACTGTTTTGCTTGTGGTTGCAGATACTCTTTGCTTTTTGGCATGGGGGCTGTCCATCATCATCATTTTATAATTGTCCTGGGTGAGTCCAATGAACTGGAGAGTAGGTGTTGACCACAACTCTGCTGAGATATGGGTCTCAAAATGTATATGAAAAGATCAAAGATTTAAGTCTTTGGGACATATATTTGATGGTTATAGTGCTAATTATAAGTTCAAATAAAAGGGGTAGAGGAATAATGTGTAAGGAAATTATAAATGAGCTTAATTCTGTTACAATGGAGAAATAGGTTATCATATATTCCAGGTAAGGCTCATTAACAGGTTTCTGATTTCATGGTGTTTTATGCCTTGTCTATAGTGTCCAGGTGTCTCTAGAGCCTCAGGAGCACTCATGTTCGAGGCTTTGTTTACTGTTGCAGTTAGTGAGATCTGTATCAGACATGCATAAGTTTAACCTCTGGAATGATTTCCCAACACACTGAAATCTCTTAGCTATAAAAACTCTTTTCCCTTTAAATTTTCACCCTTTTGGTCAAGGTCTTTTCCCCAATGCATTGCTGTTGGCATTTGGTAATAATCCCATAGTGCCAGGGAGGATCATCCCTGGAAGTGATGTCCCATGTCAGGGGAAGGTAGTGAGTTTATTTCCTGAGTTTGGCTTAGGGAGAGGCCACATTTGAGTTAGAGGGAGGTTTTCAGGAGGCAATAGATATTATCAGGCTGACTTTCAGTTTTACAGGAATAAAGGTCCATAAGTACAGACATTAATAACAAGATCTTGGCATATTGGCCTGCTTTCTTTTATTAAGCACTGCCTATGTATTCTAAAGATTCTTGCCACTCTTTTAGGGAACATAGCAGGACATCCCAGGATGTCAATTTAATATTTTACTGATTATTTTCTTGGTCTCAACCCACTGAGATAACACACTGTGACCACATGAACACATTCATATTATATATAGGCATGCCCTAGGTACACCCTTCCCCACACATTGCCCCATCACCGACACCATGAACCAGTGACCTTCCCCTGTCATAGTTGTTAAAAGAACACTCACACAGTTATATTCTCAACCACAGTCCTATACTTTCCCAGAGTTCACCTGTTCCTTCTTCAATTCCTTCCCTGAGCTCTAGAGATAGCTCAATCCACCCCAACAGCCTCACTCTCACTCCCACTCCAGTATCATTGACTCCATTCACATCACTGCACCACCATCACCTCTATCCACTGCCAAACCTGCCCTTCCACCTTATCATAGATTTTCCCCAGATTGAGCATCAGCTCACCACTCTCTTCTTGCTTTCTATCTCCTGGTAAACTATCTTCCAGACTCTACCTCTGTGAATCTGCTCAATAATCTTAGTTCATATCAGTGAGATCATGCAACATTTATCCTTTCCTGACTAGCTTACAGCATACAACTTAAGGTCTTTGAGAGATTCAACCATGTTGACACATATCAAAACTTCATTCCTAATTCTTTAAAAATTAAATGAAAATTTGGGAGACACTGGGGATTGAGAGGGGGAGGGTGCCATGGTACAGACTGGACACCCAATAATGCAATGATAAAAGGAAACAATAATAATAATTTTTTACTTTTTATTTTTTGTGTTTTTTTTCACATTTTTTGAATGTCCCAATCCTTTAACTTAATTTTATTTTCAGATTTTATTGTAATGAGTTTCCATGTATTTTCTCTCTTACATTTAAGCTTATTGTAATTATTTCTTTTGCCTATTAATCGTGTTTGGCTATTATAGGGGCTTCATCTTCAAGGAAGGTTTAGACCACAGAAGGGTTACAATGGGAGCAGCAGAGGATCATTGGTGGGGGGTGTCTGGCATGGGGGTTTCATGGGAGGAAGTTCACCTGAATGTACATGAAAGATATAGAAAATTGTTCAAATGATCAAGGGGTGGGGCATGGTCACAGAGGGTAGACAATCACTCAATAAATGAGGGAATGCTGAATTCCCATCCTGGAGAGCTCTGCCACATTTTCCAAGGGAGCAGAAACATTCCCTTGAGTGCAGAGGCAGTATCTGGCAAAGGAGGATTATCCACTGATGGGCTCTTGTTATTGATGACTAGCCTTATGAGTCTTTGCTCTTGTAGTTGAAACTTAGCCTACTGTTACGGGATGCCTAAGAGAGCCTCCTTGTTGCTCAAATGTGTCCTCTATCTAAGCCAAACTCAGCATATAAATGCATTACCTTCCACTCAGCGTGGGAAATGACTCCTGGGGATGAGCCTCCCTGGCTATGAGGGATTAATACCAAGTGCCAACTGGCAATATGACTGGAAAAAGACCTTGAATAAAAGGGGGGAAAGGTAAAGAGAAATGAGTTCATGTGGCTAAGAGACTTCAAAGAGGCTCGGGAGGTCATCCCAGAGGTAATGCTTATGCACACCTTAGTAGGATCTCATAGAACACTAAAGTGTATATCACCCCATGCAGAAGGGCTCCTGAGGGCTCTGAAGACACCCAGGTCCTATATAAGGGGCAATAGCTCCAGAGATTGATGCCTTATCATTGGGCTACACTTTAGAATCTGTACTCCTGAGAGTGACAGAGTTGGACTCAAATAAGTACTCCCTGCACATGGTCAAGCAGTCCCTTCTCTTCAAACCTATATGTGATGCTGTAGTTTGAAGGTGTACTTCCAGAGACTGGAGCCTCTGGCCTGTCCATGTGCCAGCTGTGACTCCTACTCTACAGCTCAATGGACTCACTCAAGTCACCTGGTGAGGATATGAAGATGGACAATGGCCATTCCAGGGAATGTAGAGAACCTGAAGCTACAGGCAGGATAATCCCATCCACTGTGTCCATGGGATATAAGCCCCCTCACTTTCTTCTTCTTCAATATATGTATTTATGGCTATGAACTTCCCTCTCAGGGCAGCTTTGGCTGCATCCCATAGGATTTGATATGCTGTGTTGTCATTTTCATTAGTTTCCAGGTAGTTACAGATTTCTTTTGAGATTTCCTCTTTAACACACTGTTTGTCTAAGAGTGTGTTGTTTAACTTCCATATTTTTGTGCCTAATCTGTTTCTCTGGCCCTTAGTGATTTCCAATTTCATTCCATTGTGGTCAAAGAAATTACTTTGTATAATCTCAATCTTCTGAATTCATTGAGAGTTGCTCTGTGGCATGCAGCTGCAGGCAGAATAATCCCATCCACTGTATGCATTGGATAAAAGCCTCCTCTCACTTGGAGGTGGAGTGGACATCACCATCCCAAACTCCTCAGGATTGGAGGAAGAGTTATGGACTAGAGTGGACTTAATGATATTCTGTTGTAGACATAATGTGATTCAACCAATGGAAGAAATTACAACAGTGAGGTGGAGCCAGTGGCAACTGGATGCTTTTGGGACAGGGAAGGGAAAAGCAGTTGTAAAACAGGTGCTTTATCAGGGCTTGGCAATTATCCTGTGTGATACTACAATGACAGATATAGGCCATTTTACATCAGCATGTAACATGCAGATCTGTGTGGAAGATAGTGTGGTCTACAATGTGAAATATGGTCCATGCTTAGTGGCAAAGCCCCAGAATGTGTATATCCTTTGCAGGTGATGAGCCACACTAATGAAAGATGTTTATGTGGGATGTTATGGGAGGTGTGGGAGGTGGGGAACAAGGGGATCCCTGTAATTTTTGTGTAACATTTACATAATCTAAGCATCTTTTAAAATATTTTAAGAAAACTTCATTTTTTCTTACAACTGAGTAATATTCCATCAAATGTATATACCACATTTTTTTATCCATTCCTCCTGTGATGAACACTTGGGTTTCTTCCAACTTTAGGCAATTTTGAGTAATGCCACAATGAACAGTGGTTTGCATCCTTGCTTTCAGTTTTTCTTGATATGTTCCTAATACTGGGATTCCTGGATTGTATCACAATTCTATACTTAGCTTCCTGGGAAACTAACAAACCATCATTCAGAGTAGTTGCCCCATTCTACATTCCTGCCAGCAGTAGATGAGTGTTCCTATTCCTCCACATCTTCTCCAATGCCTGTAGTTTTCTATTTTTTTTTTAATAGCAACATGTCTAATAAGAGTAAGGTGATATCTCATTGTAGTTTTGATTTGTGCTTTCCTAATAGCTAGGATGTTGAGCTTCTTTCCATGTGCTTTTTAGCCATCTGTGTTTCCTCTCTGGAAATGTGTCTAATCAAATCTATTGCCCATTTTACAAATGAGTTGCTTGCCTTTTTATTTTTGTGATGTAAGATTTCTTTATATATGTTGGATGCTAGGCCCTTATCAGGTGGGAGGTTCCCAAATATTTTCTCCCATTGGCTAGACTGCCTTTTCAGGTTTTTGACAACTCCTTTGAAGCACTTTTTTTTTTTTTAATTTTGAAGAGGTCCCATTTATCAAGTTTTTCTTTCATTACTCAAAAGAGTGTTATATTTGCTGTCTCTTAAATATTAGTTCCTTCTAACATTTCTATCTGGCCATTGAAAATGTTCTACCTACTTTATCTATGTGTAACATGTCTCACAAGATATTTGCTTACTTCTTCTCTAATCTTAACTTGGTTTATCATCTATTTGTCCTCTGTAATAAATAATTGAATATTCTTAGATAATGCAGCATCCAAAAATTACATAAACTTAAAAACAAATGCAGTAAATTGCCTAAGATCCTTAGAATTTAAAAGGAAACTTCTCAATTTGGAAGAGAAAATCTCATTTTATTTAAATGTTTTGCTTCCTCAGTATAACAAGCTTCTTGTACACTTACCAAAAATACATGAACACCCTTGTAGAAAGCTTCATCATGTATGCTTTATTCATATGTTTCACAAGCAAACAATTATATTTGTTCTTTTATATTTATTGTATTTAACAAAATTCTGAACTTATGAAAATAAACCCAAAATTTAATTTTCACATTCTATTGAGTTTACTATCAATCTTCCCATTAGGTGATTTAAAAGTACAATTTAAATAGATTATTTTATTTCTATCCTGTAAAATAATTTCAGATCTTCAGCAAAACTTTTTCTTCATTTAACTTAATTTTCAATTCATAAAGTCATTGTTGTTGAGATGATAATTATAGGGGCAAAATTTATTGAGCAATCCAGGCATTATTTTAATGCTTTAGAAAATAGTAATTTCTTTGTGTGTTTTTACCTCTTTAAATATTAGTTATTTCATTAGGGTTTACAGTGTGCATCTTTAATTAATCAAAATCTAACTTCAAATAATTTTATTCTGCTTAAGATGACTTTTTCAGACAAAGAAAAGGAAGGAATTTAATACCATCAGACCTGTACTTTAAGAAGTGTTAAAGAAAGTTCTTCATAGAGAAAAATATAATAGCAGACAAATCTACACAAAGCAATGAAGAGTACTGGAAGTGGCATAAATAAAGACAAATATAAATTTTATTTTTTCTTATTTTTAATTGCTCTGAAAAATAATAAACTGCTTACAGTAAAAACAGAAATGTAACAACGTATTTTGTATCTATAGCATATGTAAAAATAAAACTTATGATAACAATGGCCCAAAGGATGGAAGGGAGGAAATTGGAGAATATTCCTGTTACTTATAGGAGGTATATAGGAATAAGTGGAAAGGATATGGATATAGGTAAGACTCCTCTGAAAATACTTTTTTTTTAAAGATTTATTTATTTATTTATTTACCCCCCCCCTTGCTGCTTGTGCTTGCTGTGTTCATTCGCTGTGTGTCTTCTCCGTGTCTGCTTATCTTCCCCTTGCTGTGAGGTCCCGCTGCATCAGCCCTTCACGCCACGTGGGCTGGCCTGCCCTCACAAGGAGGCCCCAAGAAGTGAACCCGGGGCCTCACACATGGTAAACGGGGGCTCTATCAGCTGAGCCACTCCCACTTCCCTCTGAAAATACTTTTTACAAAGCTTTGGTTTTGAACCATGTGAATGTTTTACATATTCAAAATACGATTGAATTAGAAAGGATGAAAAGTCTAACACTCAGTTGAATACAAATAGATAAAAATTGAACCTAAATGCATTTAAAATAACCACACACAAAAAAGTAATTTATTTAAGCAGTTTTCAGACTCTTCACCCACAGTGAATATATTATAAGAGTAATAGGAATTGAAAAACTTAAAAAATTTACAGAGCATGTTTGTTTTTTGAGTGGTATTTGTACATTAAGTCTGATTTTTACGTGTACTATAAAACAGAAAATTTATGTATATACATTTATGTTAGGAACTATGATTCCCATTGTGAAAGAAATAAGAGAAAAATATGGAATCCAGTAAGATCATAAAGCCTGTTGTATTAAGATATTTTTGTAGGATAAATTTATTGTTGAAAAAATTTTTTTCTCTGACTACTGAGAGAAAATAGGGTCAATGACATTTCAGTCACAATGAGCACAAATATTGAGCACCAAGTTTTAGTTTCTAAACATTAGTCTAAGTATTATTCCCTACTAAAAGTCACCTGGGCTCCTTGGAGAAATTGATGGTTCTAGTGAAAGGATAAAGAAAATGTAAGTTTTCTTTACATTACATTTAGATAATGCAAGTTTTCTTTACATTACATTATATTAACCTGGAACATATAGTTGCAGAAATCAAGAAAGTTTTCAAAGACAAACAGGACATTTTGAAAAACATAGTAGCTGGCTTCTTTGGCCCTACCATTGGCATTGAGCATCACCATAATAATAATTAATATGGATTATAACACAATGGATAAAAATGAGTCTATGGAAGCATAGTAATACTCAAATAAGAGGGAGGGGAAATTTTTCTCTATAGAAGAATTCTACCTACTAAATGTAAAATAATGATAAAATTGGAAAATGACCTTTTTTAAACTGCCAATATAACAATTGGTAATCAGCAAGTAGTATCCATGAATTCTTAAAATTTTGGGTACAAATTTGTGGGGGAACAAAATAATTAACCAGTATTGTTTGAATTCCCCACAGATCACTTTTAAGTACTTTTAATTTTTAAAAGGCACTTTTACAGTAGAGAAATCTGATATACACCACTTTAACTAAAAATCAAACTGGGCATTACAAATAATGGAACAAATGAGCATCATATGCCACTTGACATGATATAATGGCAAGTATACAACATCACCTATATGGTATTTTTACCTAAAATGTTTAATCTTAAGCTATTCATGAAGAATACAAACACACTAATCTGGAATAACACCAACCCTTAGTGTGAAACATTCTACAAGAAAACTGGCACCACTTCTTAAAAAATAAAACATGTCATGAAAGAAAAGGAAAAAATTCTAAAATAGAGAGATAAAAGTCATAACAATTAAATTACATTTAGACAAGTTAATTTAATTCAGGATTCTAATTGGATCCTTGATTTTTAAAAACTATAAAGAATAATTTGGAGACAATTGGAAAAAATTGAATATAGACTTTTTATAGATAATATCATCAAAGTTAAATTTCTTGGTATGATTATTTTTCTACATTTTGTTAGTGATATTTTGTGAAGTGTTTAGGGGTAAATTACCAATATTTACAACTTCCTTTCAAATGGTTCAACAAAAATGCCTGTGCAATCTCATAAGCCTTTATGTGTGTGTGTGTTTTGCATGTATGTAAAGTGAGAGAATCGTAAATGTTGCAAAATTTAACAATTTGTGAAAATAGGTGAACATTATATTGGTGTTATTATACAATTCTTTCAACTTGCTTTAGGATGAAAATTTCAAAATATTTATATTGTTCTAAAAATATATATTAAGTTATGGATTTTCATCTGTTTATTTGCTGTTGTTTTATGAATTCCT
>JAQZBX010090557.1:0-12496 GCA_029593785.1 Cabassous unicinctus
TCTTAACTTCTTAACGAAATCCATTCCCTCTGTCCAATGATAGGCATCCTAGTGGCTCAAAGAAGGAAAGGAAAAAGGCAAATCCTACCCACAGCTGGATAATTATATCTATTTTGTTTAAACCTTAAAATATTTACTAGGCTTAGTTCTAAGTACAGGACAAATATTAACTAGTTTTAAGTCTCATAACACCATGAAACAGCCTTATGAGATCAGTACCATAACTATTTCCGTTTCTCAGATGAGAAAACTGAGACACAGAGAGTTAGGGAACTTAATGCAAAGTCTCACAGCAAATGGCAGTGCTGGGACTCAAACCCAAGCAATCTGGTTCCTGAGATTACAAGCTTAAGGCTTAGCCACCAAAGAGTGCTGCCTGATGGGAACATGCAGCTGCCTCCTCTAAGTGAGGCAAGACAAATGGTCTCTAAGAGGAAAGCAGAGCCATCTGCAGTCTTGGAAGTTAACCTGGGCCAGAGAGCTTGAATGACTTAATCACTGTTCAATTTAGATTTCCTGGCTGAATGGGTTCCTGTTTGTCCTTCTGGAAATTAATAGCCAATTGTTTCTTTGCATTCTTGTGGGAGGGGTGGGCCATTCTCCTTGGGCCTGGCTGTTTCTAGAAGAGTAAGTGCTGAGGCAGGTAAAAGCTGATAGGCAAAGGGAACCAAATCCCTTTTTTAAGCAAGCCTGGCAGAGATGGGCCAACTCCCACGCATTCTGTGGGGCTGGGCGCCTTCCTCCTCTCTTTTCAGGAAACCCGCCTTGGGGTCAGTTCGCTGCTCTTCCATACCTCTGACAGAGGGAGCAGGAGGAAGGAAAGAAGGAAAGGCAAAAAATGAGTCAGAGTATTTGTTAGCAGAAGGGCGAAAGGGCTTCTAAGTAAGCCTGAGGCGCTGCAACCACAGCATTTGCAGAAATGGCCTTGAGCTCAAGTCTAGCCCCCCACAACTCTGGAAAGATGCGGATCCCAAGAGGGCTGGGAGTCACGTCCATCCTGGAGCATGGCAGGCACTCAACACATGTATGTTGAATAACTTGTGACATAAGTCTAAGGTAACAGCACCTCAAAGAATTGGGCTTCACTTTGTTCTCCTGGTCCATAAATGTTCCCCACCTTTTCCACAGTGTTGCGATGCTATGATGCTCCGCCGCAGCCTCATCCCTGGCCACATTTTCTTTCCTCCCACATGGCCCTGTGATAAGTCACACTGAGCTGCATGGCCACTCAGGGAGAGGCAGGACTACATACAGGCAGACCTGCATACAAGGTCAGTCCTGGCCCAGCCACATACCAACTGCGTGAACCTGGGCATGTTACTTAACTTCTCTGGGCCTGGAGAGGCTTGTTTTCCTGCTCTCCATAGAAAAACCCACTTTTGCCTCAAGAAGCCAGTTCAAGTGACTGCCCTTCCCCCACACTCCAGGCAGCTGATAACACTTTGCACAAATTCCCTTTACAACATTTGCCTCAGTACAAGGCAAAGATCAGGGTCCTTGCCTGTCTCCACTGACAAATGATCAAATCAGCCACGCCATGCCCGTTCTCTTTGAATCACCAAGACCTAAGCAATGCATTACAGAGGCTCCATAAAACATAACAGAGGCTCCATAAACACTTTTATGGAAGAAAGGAGGAAAAGTGGGAATGAAGAAAGCAAAGAGGGATGGAGAAGAGAAGGGAGGGCAGGTGTAACTGATTATCCCTTTAAAACAGGGGATGGGAGCCGATGTGGCTCAGTGGTTGGGTGCAGGCATTCCACATATGAGGTCCCGGGTTCAATCCCCAGCCCTGGTTCCCGAAAAACAACAACAACAACAACAAAAAACAGGGGATGGTTCGGGAAGAGCTAGAAAAGAGTGGCTTTACCCAACATCTCCACTGCACTGGCCTAGTGTCGAAAATGTCCTCCACTGGAGAGAAAGGCATTGTCTTCTCAATCTTCTTTCTTTTCCAAGAGTAATATATTATACTATTAGCAGCCAAGCATGTTAGCATTCGGTTACAAGATGGATTTTCAAAAGACAGGCAAATGGGAGAAAGGCACTTTGGTGCTAAAAGTGGAAGAAAGGGGCCCCGAAAAGGGAAGGGAGGAATCAGTGACTTAAAACAATTTCAGTTTCAGTGAGTCAGAGTCATAAGAACGAGAACACACTATTCCCATTCCCACCCGGCCCTGTCCCGCCCTGCCCTGCCCTCCACCTCATCTGAAGCATGCTCCTTCGCACACACATTACTTAGAGTACGCTCTCCTTTCCGGCTCTAGCTGATGGCTCCAGTCTCATTATGCAAGGCTGGAATCTCTAGTGACTGCTCCACTGCTTTGGTGTCGACCAAATGTCTTTTTTTTTTCCTTCAAAGTTATGTACCTATTTATTATTATTGAGCCCTGTGACTTTGAATTTGGTTAGGGAGAAGACAAGCTCATCTACTAGAATCCCAGAAGTGAAAGGCTCCCTAGAGATAACTTTGTCCAACTCTCTGCCTTATGCCAGAATCCTCTGGAAGTGGACAGCTGGCTTCTGCTTGAACTCCTCAAGGTACAAGGTGCTCACTACCTCTCGAGCAGCCATTCCACTTCTGAAAGCACCAAGAGCTAGATAGCACCCAGAATCTGAGGCTCTGAAACTTCATCAAAGGAGGCCTTTGACAAGTGATGTCTGTTAGATGATACTGTGAGAAACTCTGCAGAAGTTCAAGGGTAATAAAAAGACTGTCTCTTTGCCTCATTTTAAATAAAAATAAAGATATACATATGTAAATAAACAGATATAAGCAAACACATGGTATCTTTTTATCACATTCCTACTACATTTCTTTCCTCTAGTAGAAATAATAAATATCTGTAGACTAGTGGTTTTCAAACTTTTTGGACTCAGTACCCTTTTATACTCTTAAACATTATTGATGCCCCCCAAAAGCTTTTGTTTATGTGAGTTGTATATATCACTCTTTAACATACTAGAAATTAAAAATGAGAAAAATTTTAAATAACTATTCATTTAAAAATAAAAAGTCCACTACATATGATATAAATATTAATATAAATAAAATATTTTTATGAAAAGCAGTTATATGTTTCAAAACCAAAATATATTTAGTGGGAAGAGAAACATTATTTTTCATTTTCTGCAAATCTTTTTAATATCTGGCTTAAGAGAAGATAGTTGGAGTCTCACACCTGCTTCTGTATTTGATCTGTTGTAGTATCAATGTCATACAGCCTCTGGAAGACTACACTCTATACTTGTGAGAGTGGAAAAGGCAAATAATGTAGGAAGATTATGATGATTACGGTGATCATGAAAATAGTTTGAACTCATGGACTCTCTGAAAGGGTCTCAGGGCAACCAAACTTGGTTACGTAATTTACAGGACCCAATGCAAAGTGAAGATGCAAGGCCCATTGTTCAAAAACTATTCAGAATTTCAATACAGCAACAGTACAGCATTAAACCAAGTGCGGGGCCCTTCCAAGCATGGGGCCCTGGGTGACTTCGCCGGCAGCCCTGCAGGCAACCCAAGAGGTCCGTGGACCACACTTTAAGAACTGCTGTGGTAGACCACGACCCGAATCTTGAATCAGATGGCTGGCTTAGGGCAATGAGGGTACACCAAGGAGGTCTACAGAGGTAGGAGTGTGTGCATGTGTGCATGGTGTTTGGGCTGCTGGATCTCCAGGTATGACTACTCCTGAGCAGTGACATATCTACAAGAAAAACCTACTGAAGCAGTTGTCTTCCAAACCAGGACGCTCCTGAGTGTGAAAGGGGGTGCTGTTAGTCATTGTGCCAGGACAGCAGATAGAAATGGGGCACACATGGTCACCTATTCATAACACCCCATTTATATAGTTGTTCATTGTCTTTCTCCCCCTTACCAAAAAAAGAAAAGAAAAGAAAACTGACCACACTGACCACATACACACACCTCTAGCCGCACCTCTTGTGTACCAAATGGCTGCACACCTGATTGGCAGATACTTTCCATGGTTTCCTGTTTTGTGTTTTTATTGTGGTTACAGGCTTTGATCAGCAGAGCTGATGTTGGTTGTGCCCATTTTCCTGTTTGGTGCCTTCCCCTTTGTAGGCACTCTGAGCATTTGCTGAGTTGAATTTTATAACTCTGATGGCTAAGGAAAATTCTACTTATTAAATACTGTTAACAGCAAGGGTTGGCATGCAAACATACCATTCAGTCCTCCTTCCCAAGAGCTACATACTTAGGAATATTAGCAATCCCACTAATGGGTGAATTTGTGTATTCAAAGAATGGCATCCGTCCAAAGCAACAAGCTAGAAATATTTAATGACCTCCTTTGAGACTCAGATTTCTATATGGCTAATAAAGGGCATATCGTTCTTATAGTATTTAAAAAGATGCCCTTAGAATGCAAGTAATCAATTAGTCCATTTCAAGGCACATTATACTTTATAAATATAACCCAGTCTCTGTTGCAATTCTGGTCAAATCACATCTCCAGTAGAGAGGAAAGTGACTGTGGCCTCCCTCTCTCTCTAAGACAAAAGTTCACAATAAGCATGTTAATCCTTCACCTGAAATGACAGGAACCTCCTTCTATTAGTGTGAGAAGTGAATACTGCTGCAAGTGCAAAGGGCTCCAGTCCTTTAAGTTGTCTGTCACTTTACAGACGAGGAAACTGAGTCTCAGAGACACGAAGTGATTTATTTGCCCAAGATCACATGGATATTTAATGGCATCACTGGGACGCACACCCAGTTCTCCTGCCAATTAGATTATGGCCCGTCCATGCCAGGAGAATGTGGGCCTGCATGACATTGAGGGTCCAGATATCTGAAAATCCAGCCACTGAGTTATTGGGAGATCACTAACAAAGTCCAAAACATCTTCCCCAAATTCAGCAAGAAGTCAAACTTCTTGAGTACCGTGCCTTCCCAGACGCCTAAAACATCTTCCCTCCCTTTTCAGCATCTTCCCCTCCACCTGTGCATTCCCCCTCCTTTCAATGTGTGTTCCTCCCCTTGGGGAGAAGGAAAAACAAATCTTCACACGGCCAGCTGCTCCTATTTCTTTCTCGCTAGTTACTGCCAAACTCCTGCAAGTGATCTATACACCCGAGGCCTCCCTTTCCTCCCCTCCCTCAACAACTTTAAGCCCTGTAGTCTGGCTGCCATCCCAGCACTTTACAGAAACCATCCACTCAAGGGCCACTGAGTGCTTGCCGCTAAATCAAACTGCTTTTGCTTGGTTGTAATTCTCTTTGACACCAGTGACCACGTTTCCCTAACAGGGATGGTCATTTTAATAACAGAAGCTTTTACACTAAAAACAGGTCAGGTGTTGAAAAGATGTTTGTAAGTTCAGTATTTAAAAGTATGGGCTCTGGAGCCAGACTGCCTCGTTCAAATCTTGCTGCCACATTGGGCTAGCTGGGTGTCTTAGACTTCAGCTTCCATACCTCTACAGTGGGAATATAACAGTACCTAGCTCAGAGAGTGTGGTAGAAGCCCGTGCTTAGAACGCTGATTGGCACATAGTATATGCTCAAGAAATGCTAGTTGCTGTTGTATTTGTAAATCTAAGGCAACCAAGAGGAGTTTAAGTTTGCAGTCCCCACTCACATATTCACCAAACAGAAGGGTTAGCTTATGCTTGGAAGTTCGTTATTCTTTGCTGTTGACAAACATTCCTCTTCTATGCACCTTTGCTTAAAATAGTTCAATGTGGAACACTCTTGGGGCAGGTGACACCCTCTACCCCAGCAGTCTCCACAAGTGTCTCAGGGCGCTATGGGATCCTCACTCCAATCTCCAGAGACTCATTTTAATGATGAACAGATTAAGCTTGTGGAACATCCATGGCTTGCAACAAACATCTCCCAGCAGCACTTTCTCCAAGCTTTGCCTTTGTGTTCTCCAATCGCCAGGCGTCTCCTGAATTTGCATGAGGCATATGGAGTTGAGGCTGAGATGTAGCCACATATTCGAGTTTTCCCAATTTGCCTTGGCTTTCCTTGCCTCTGGCTGATAATGATCTAATACATAAGAGCACATTTTTCACATACTATGTGGTTCTCTCTTTGTTTTCCATAGTAACACTACTACTAAAAATAATGATGGAAAACATTTACTGAGTGCTCCCTGTGTGCCAAGGTTGTTTCTAAGCACTTTACATCTCATCATTCCCACTGTCCAATGCTTCGCCTCCAATGAACACATAACATTCTGCATTTTCTCACTTTCAATTTAAAAAATGACCTCCATTTTCATTTCCATTATGAGCAAATGTCTCTTTTAACCAGCACGTTCAGCACTCACTGCTTTTGCGTTTATAGGAAATAATGGGTTTAATAAACACCTTAAAACCATGCACAAACACAATCAACGGGCCATAAATAAGGGACCACTGAATAGTCAAAGCTGGCCTAACTGCCCCAATGGCTCACTCTCATTGTTGGTGGCAGTGGATGTGTTTTTGCTTTGTCCCTAACTATAAAAGAGAAAGGTGAGAGAACATTAGAGGAGCCTCTATAGGTTTATTGAATATTTACCAGGTTCTGGGCACTGTGCTAAGAGGTTTTATATGCATTGTCTTATTTAATCTTAAAAACAGTCATGAGATGAGTATTGTTATTACCACCATTCTGCAGACAAAGAAACAAGTTAAGAAAATAATTGGCCCAAGTCATATTAAGCTAGGATTCAGACACAGGTGCATCTGACTACAAAGTCACTTCCTAGGTTAACTTCTGGGGCACGGTACTCTCTTGGTTTTCCACCCACCTCTATCTATTGATTCTTTGTCTTCTCTGGCTTCTCTCCCTTCTCCTATTTCCTGTGGGACTCTTTAAGTCCTAGGAGTGATCATTCATTTTCTCAGCATCACTGATCTTGGCTATAAACCCAGAGGCTATCTAATTCATGTTTCCCTAAAGACTCCCATAGTCTCTGGCACATAGAACGTAAAAAAATACATATTTGTTTAATGAATGGACACATCACCTATCTAAAGATTATTTAGAAAATATCAATCATTTCATTCTCAAAGAGCTATATAAAAGCTTTAACCTTGAGGTTTCCTTTGGCCCAGGTTATACTAGAGCTCATTTTAAGCACACTGATATAAGGTAGTGGTTCTCAACCAGGGTAAATTTGGCAATGTTTTTTAAGGAGGTACCAGGGATTGAACCCAGGAAGTCGTACATGGGAAGTAGGCATTCAACCGCTGAGCTACATCTGCTCCCCGAGATATTTTTAATTGTCACTACTGTGGGGGATGCTACTGGCATGTAGTGGGTAGAGGCCAGAGATGCTGCTAAACATCCTACATGTACAGAATACTCCCCAACAACAAAGAGTTACTTGGCCCAAAATGTCATCTGTGCCACAGTCAAGAAACCCTGATATTATGATTTATTCTTCCTAAAACTGGTGTCCTGGTGGCTGAGGGGACCAGGGATTTATAAGCCTGTTTTAGTTTCCTCATTTCTAAACCAAATACCATGCAATGGGTTGCCTTAAACAATGGGAATTTGTTGGCTCACATTTTTTAGGCTAAGAGAAGCCCAAAATCAAGGTGATGCTTTCTTCCAGAAGACTGTGGTGTTCTGGAGCTGGCTGCAGAAAGTCTTTGGCTTTGCTGTCACATGGCAGTGCACGTGGCAGCCTGTCCTGGCTTCTCCCTTATCTTCCAGGTTCTGTTACGTTCAGCTTCTGCCTGCTCCCTCTGGCTTTCTCTCTCTCCTTCTGCTTATAAAGGAATCCAGTGTTAGGATTAAGACCCA
Organism: Cabassous unicinctus; assembly: GCA_029593785.1. Classification (NCBI taxonomy): domain Eukaryota; kingdom Metazoa; phylum Chordata; class Mammalia; order Cingulata; family Chlamyphoridae; genus Cabassous; species Cabassous unicinctus. Next base: position 7,768 of record JAQZBX010090557.1, read on the forward strand.
TCCTCATTCAGTTGGGCCACACTTTACCTGAAGTGACCTCATCAAAGGGTCCTATTTACAATGAGTTTCTCACCCACAGGAATGGATTAAATTTAAGAGCATGTTTTTCTGGGGGTACATAGCTCCAAGCCACCACAAAGTCTATCTGTGCATCTAAGCTCCAAGTACTATAACTCAGGGTTATAATTGCCTTCTTAGCTGAATGGAAGAAATAGGGGGAAATCGGGGATCCATCTTGAGAGTCCAGAGATCTAACTTCTAGCCCTGATACCTGGTACTAATATGACTTACTGCTGTAGGCCAGTTGTTTAACCTCCCTGAGCTCAACTTTTCATCTGTAAAAGGGGTTTTGGGTGTGTGTGAAGGAGGACTGCCATCATCAAAACATGACTGACCCAGGGAGAAAGCAAGACTTATTGACATCTTGATTTTGGACTTCTAGCCTTTAAAACCATGAGACAAAAAATGCTTGTCGTTTAAGCCACCCCATTGTGTGGTAACTGCCATAGCAGCCTGGCAAACTTCAACAGGGGGTGAGCCTTTTAAAATCTTCCAGTTTTATCAAATTCTGAAACCTGAACTTTTAAACTGTTTTTTATATATTCTTCTGATTCCTATTGGATCCCTAGTCCAGCTTTATTGTTACCTTTCAGCACCTCTGCCAGTTGCCATTTCTCTTTTACTCCTCCACCACCATCGCTCTCCCACCCTACACATACTCTTTCTTCACCCGGGCCTTCATTACCACTACCTGGACTACAGCACAAACTCCTAACCAATCGCCTTTTCTCCAAGGCTAAATTCTTGAGACATCCAGCAGCTTGACCTGGATTCCCAGCAGCCCCTAATATGTTACTGAAGGCATGTTTTCTAGCCTTGTCCTCACTCCACTTTCCCTGGAGAACAACTAATGTTTCCAAATCCTTCTTCCTGGAGGTTTCCCTGAAGTCAACAGGATTGCCTCTTCTTTGTTTGCTCATACTCTAACACTAGGTTACATTTTCCTCTCCCAATTTTGGACCACCCCTTCCCTGCTGCTAGGAGGGCAATGCCAACTCTGAATTATAGAGCTTAGTACTCAGCTAAGCAGTTGGGTTTATAAATCCTGGGCCACCCACCCCTCAGATACCAGCACATGGGTTTTAGGGAAAATAAATCCACAGATCCATGGGCTTACAGTGTGTTCAAGTATCACATGGGCCAAGAGGACCTTGGGGACTTTAACAGCAAAAGCTCTTATATTATTCATCAGAATTAAATGATTAATATTTTTCAAATGCCTTAGCTTGGGAATAGCAAGCCCGGCCATGAGATAAAACCAATCCTGTACTTAATACTAAAAGGTTTTCCAAAATGCAGTTTTGATCACGTGTTTACTCCTCAGCTCAAAATCCTTCAGTGGTTCTCCATTGCCTAAAGAATAAAGTCTAGACTCTTCAGCATGACCTGTGGCCTGATCCAACCTGGTACCCACCCATCCTTCTTCTCATGCTCCCTCGTCTCGTGCAGCATGTACCAGCCACCACGTTAGAGGCTCCCTACACACATCTAACATGTTCTTTCCCTAGACCTTTGCTCACTCTCTTTCTTCACCCTGGAATGTCCTTCCCTCTATATTAGCTTTGTCAAAATCCTACCTATCCCTTGAATTTCACAAATGTAATGTCAAATGAAATAAGCCAGATATAAAACATTGTGTTTTCTAAGATTCCATTATATAAAGTGCAAAAAATAGTCAATGCTACATCTGTGGTGTTAGAAGTCAGGATGTCAGTTACCTTTGGGAAGGACGGAGGGGGTCAGGTCTGGGATGGGCATGAGGAGGGGTTCTGGGGTACTGCTTATGCTCTCTTTGTTGACCCGGGTGGTAGTTACACTAATAGATCACTTCATGATAATTCAGTAATTGATATACACTTAGGGCTGGAGATTTTTCTGTATGTACGTTATCCTTCAGCTAAAAAAGTTAATTATAAAAAAAGAAATTTATCTTTAGAAACTCAACTCAAATACCAGCTCCTCTAAAAGCCTTCCTTAACATCTGTGCTCATATAAAATAATCCATCCCTTTTTCCTGCAAGGTCAATGCTTGCAGGAGGCAAGCAGGCCAGAAAGGTGAGTGAGGCAAGAGGTTGAATGTGTGGGCGAGGTAGAGGCTTAACTTCCCCTTCTCGAAAGAAACCAGAAATACGGTTTTTCCTATGTGATCTCTCCCTTTTAAGTGTTGTTCCTATTTTTAATAAAGAAGCAGCTGCAAATAAGCAAACACTATGCAGACTACCATACCTATCTGTGGGATACCAAAACTTCACAGACCACCAGTTTGGAATCTTCCTCACTATTTTCTGTTATGTATTTTGTAAAACTTTTATAGTTGTGTAATTTAAAAATATATGCTCATTACAAAATATTCAGGAAAGAAAAAAGGCAAATATTAGGGAGCAGATGTGGCTCAAGCAGTTGAGCATTTGCCTCCCACATGGGAAGTCCCAGGTTCAGTTCCCAGAGCCTCCTAAAGAAGACAATCAAACAACAAGAGATATCAAGCAAAAAAGACAATGAGCAAAAACAATGAGCAGACAATGAGAAAAAAACAACAAGCAGACAAGGAACAAAAAAACAACAACAATGAGCAAACAACAAGCAGACAGTGTGCAAAAACAAACAAGCAGGGAGCAGATGTGGCTCAAGAAGTTGAGCACCCACAGTCCTGGGTTCAGTTCCTGGTGCCTCCTAAAGAAAATAACAGACAACAACCAAAAAAAAAAAAAAAAAAAAAAAAAAGCAATGAGCAGACAATGAGTGTAAACAATGAGCAAAAACATAAAGGAGCCATCTCGGGGTGGGGGGGCAGAAGGCAAATATTAGAGCCACCCATAATCCTGCTACCTAGCAAAGCCACTGTTAATGTTTGATGAAGACATCCTTCCAGATTTTCCCCCATGATCCTTTAAATATTCTGTTTAGCATTGAAATGCATCCAGTCCTTCTGCAAATGTTTCCTGCAAGCCTATTATACACCAGGCACTGTTCTAGGCACAAGAGATAGAGCGGTGAACAAAATAGGAGAAAATTTCAGCCCATGTGGAATCTGTATTCTAGTGAGGAAGAGAGACTAGAAACTTAGTAAGTAAATTATATGTATGTCAGAAAGCCCTGGACTCAAGGTGATTCACGCTACAGAGAAAAATTAAGAAGGGTAAGAGGGATAGAGGGTTTGTGGGGGCAGGGGGTGATTTATAATTTTAAATAGGGTGCTCGGGTTAAGCCTCACTGAGTAAAGAACTTGAAGACTCAGATATCCAGGGAATAAACATTCCAGGTGAGAACAAGTAGAAAAGGCCTGGGTGGGGAAGTTCCTGGCGTGTTATAGGCAAAGCAAGAAGGCCAGTGGGCTGGAGTGAAAGTGAGGAGGAAGACAGCAGTAGGAGATGATGTGGGGGAGTAATGGGCACCAGGTCCTGTAGGGCCTTAGGGCTAATGGGGGTCGTGGGAGGGTTTTGAGCAGAAAAGTGACGTGGTCACTGGGGCTGCCATGTTGGGAATGGATTTGTAAGGGGCAAGGAGAGAAGCAGAGATACCACATGGGAAGCCACGGCATTATTCCAGACAGAGGTGATGGTGGCTGGGACCAGCGTGCCAGAAGTAGAGGTGGTGAGACACAGTACATCTTGAAGAAAGGACTAACATGCTTTCCGAATAAGAGAGAAAGAGAGAAAAGATGAGTCCGAGAGTTTTGGCCTGAGCAGATGGAAGGATAAGTTTGTAAGGACTGAGATGGGGAGCTTTGAAGGAAGAGGACAAGGGTGAAATTCAAAATTGACAGTTTAATTACCTACCCCTCTGCCCCCCAAAAGTAAGCTGATCAGGGGCTCTCACATTCCATTTTATTTTAACAAATATTTACTAATTTTGATATGGCACATATCTGCCTAAAAGGCATAACTGTTGCAGGCTTTCTCTCTCCCATTAGATTGGAAGTTCATTGAGGCCTGTCTCTGTAACCCATTGCTGTGGAGAAGGCAAAAATGATTATTAAAAAAATAACCAACCACAGCTATTTCTGCATTATGAGCACATTTGGGAGGTAGTGTCTCTTCTCCCAATAGCGGGGTGTGGGAGAAAAATGTGGTAATGAGCCTTTAGGTATGAAAGGTTCTCAGGCTCAGACTGGAATGAGGAAGTGGAAATAAAGTAAAAATGTTCTCCATGATAAAGTGAAAATTTTCACTTTATCCCTTACAGCCTGAGCCAGGGGCATGTTGGAGAAGTCCAGGACTCAAGTAAGGGAAGAGAACAAAGCCAAGGAAGGAACTATTCAGGGTAAGGGCAGGCACAGGCCCAGCAACACAGGAACCAGCCAGGTCAAGGCAGAGATGCCCTGTAGCTATTTAACACCTTCTTACCTGGCACTTAAGATGTGCCAGGCACGGGTCTAAGAGCTTTGCAAATATGAACTCGCTTAATCCCCACAACAGCCCTATAGGTAGGTACTATTATTATCTCCATTTTAAAGATGAGGACACTGAGGCACAGAGAAGTTAAGCAACTTACTTGACATCACACAGTTGGTAGGAGGCATAGCTGGGATTTGAACCCACACAAACTGGCTTGAAGATCTGTGCTTTCAATACTTTGCTGTTCTGCAGTTGTGTATACCTGCTCTGTGATGGAATTCTTTCTGTTCTCCCAGGCAAATCTGGGAAGGCAAGAGAGAACTAAATTCACC
>JAQZBX010090558.1:0-12497 GCA_029593785.1 Cabassous unicinctus
ACCGCTCAGGCCGGGGTGTCCTCACAAGGAGGCCTCGGGACGCGAACCCGGGCCTCCCATATGGTAAACGGGGGCTCTATCCACTGAGCCACACCCGCTTCCCTTCCTGAGTTCTTATCATGATTTTTTTTCTTATCGTGTCAAATCATAATTGCTGAAAGTAGAAATATTTATGGCAAAAAATTTCTTACTTGCAATGTAAAGTTCTTTTATCCCCCAAGCCCAGTTTCTGAAATACTTTTTCGCATCCAAATTCCTGTATTTATTATCTTCTATTCTTTACCCTCAAGATCAATCAATACACCAGAGCCACTAGATTATTCTACTTGGTCTTTCACAGGAAAATATTATTTTTTTCTTGTAAAATATTTAGTTTTGTTAGAATAAAAATGTTAATTCTTTCCATATTAAACCTGGATGCCAATGACATTAATAAATAAGGTGCCATGTCCTTACTGAAGCTGCTAGTTTATGGTACTCTCCATAAAATCACATTTGGCATCAGGACAGAGAGAGTATGGTAAAATAGCTAAAAATGCACTTGCTCTCAAAATAAATAGAAAGAGTAGCATAACAAAATACCAGTCTCATAACTTCATTAAAAAAAAATAACTTAAACAACAATGCATATAAAGTGTATTTAATTTTTTATCCAGCAGAAGGAAAAAAAATACGAAAGTGTATTTCTCATAGCCATTAATTACAATCACTGAATTCCTTCATTCTTGTTTTCTTCAATTCTATTTAAGTCATTACCCAATTAGGAACCTAGAATATGCTTGAAAGATGGAAAAATAAGAAACCGGCCCATGTAAGTCAAATTTAACCTGTTTGTATTCAGCTAGATGGTATTTAGATTTAAAGCTACCTTTAAATCAGATCAAAAGTACTAACTACCTTTGTCCACTCCTTTTCTTTTTGGATTACTTTAAAATAATAAGACTTATTAGTTATCCTACTATTGAATGCAAGATATTTCCTTCAAATATTAAATGTTATAATGAAGAAAAATGTAAAAATACTTTCTCAACCATGGTCACCATAAACTTCGTATTATGGAAGTTTTCAAATATATACAAAAGTAGAAAGAATAGTCTACAAACACCCATGAACCCATCATTTAGCTGCAATAATTAATATATAGTAATCTCATTTCATCTACATATCCTACATTCCCAACTACCTTCTATGGGATTATTTTAAAGCAAATCCCAGACTACCATCAGGTTTTACTATAAGTAATTCACTATAGTTAGTTATAAAATGAAATTCTTAACTCTCCACCTCTATCTCCTCCCCAGCTCCACTCCCTAGTACTATGAGATGCCTAAAACAACTAGTTTTAAAGGTAGATGATTAGAGTTTCTAGTCATTCACAGAAACTCCACAACAAATGCAAATATATATATGAAAAGCTATTAATCTTCTTCAAAAAAATGAAAATGAAAATATATTACTTAGATTTATGAGAAAGTTCTTTTTCTACCCAACTTTTATGTAATTCTTACCATCTTCATTTAAAAACAGTTTGTTGAATCTTAATCCACTTGGCTCTTTCCCAACATATCGATGTACATAATCTGTTCCAAGATCATTGACCGCAATAGCGTATTTCAAAGGTTTTACACAGGACTGTAGACAAAAGGGAACTTTGGTATCTCCAATAGAATGCCTATTTAAAAATAGATTTACAAACTAATTAAAATCAACTGGAAAAAACACAACTACATAATTGTACTTGTTATTTTACATGCTTTTCCTAAACAAATTCATTAACTGAAGGTACTTGAATGATACATACCCAAATAAAAAGATTATAACTGTGAATAAGATAGATGAAATGCCTCATAAAATTTAGTATAAAATTACCATTTCAGTTTTTTAAATTAAATTAAAATCTAAATTTATTTACCTTATTGAACTTAACATGTTAGGGCTAATATCCATTATAGAAGATGATCCTCTCTACACCCATGCTCACTGTTAACACAAAATTTAAGGCTTAGAGTCAATTTTTATGGACTTAAAATAAACTTACCTCTGTCCATCTACTGTACAAACTGATACACCCCACAAATCAGGACTGAATTTGGCCAGCTGAGGAATATAATCTGCAACCTATCCAAAACATTGGAAAGGAATTAACAGATATAATATATGCAAACATATTCTTCTGTCAAAAAAATTCTTAGCTCACTCTGGCTTCCACTGGGATGACTATTTTATAAAACACAGTGGCTTTGTGTTCTATCTCTTTTAACAATGTTCTTCAAAAACTAAAGGCACAATAGACTTGAGCTAAGTGACTTCTCTCAGTCTCCATCAACCCCTTTCTTTTCCAACATATTCTCTCTTCCTTAGAAAAGCAAAAAGAGAAATTTGGACTAGATTTTGTTCTTTCTTTTAAGGAAAAGTAGTAAAGAACTTAACCTTATGGGTGCTGGTAAGGTTCAGTATGTTAAAAAAAAAAAAAAAAGTAAGAATAAAATATTTAAAAAGCAATAAGTATTTACAGTGAAATTACTATCAAGAGGTAAAATTATACTTAAACTAATATTACTCAAGGCTAAAACAAAAGAAAATAAAAACTTTCAATAAGGAAATTAAACAAACTAAACCCTAATATTATTTCAGAGGTTTATAAAAACTGGAAACATTTAATATTCAAGGATAGCAGATCTGCAGAAATTCCCAGTAAGTTTATATTTTCTTAACATTTTAAAAGCCATTTGAAAATCAAAAGTACTTTTTAAAATTAGATTTATTTTAAGCAGAATAACAATATTTGAAAGGTTTTAAAAGCCTAAATCCAATGAATTAATTAAACCTAAATTTCTAATTAGCAAAATACAAGAAAACTACACAGTTTTACTCTCTGTACCTTAAGCTGAGCTTAATTTATAAATGATTAGGTTATGAAATTAGGCATAGTAAAGGTTACCTTTCCTCCAGACTGCTTTTTAGCACTTTCATATAACTCATCTATGTGTGAAGTAAAAGACATAAAATCAGGAATGACAAACTTTCTTCTAAAGGCTTGTGTTAACAAAACAATGTTGCTCTGAACACATCTGTGGAATGTGAGGAAAAAAATTAAGACTGGGTAATATTTGGTAATAAGCAATAGTTCTAAATAGCAGAATATTAACCTCAATATTTAAACAAAAGATAAATTTATCATTTTATACAACAAACTAAATTCTATAAACTATACTCTTCACATATTTTATTTCCTCCCATCACATGTACTTGGCTTGAAAGCTGTTGAATAAGTTAAAGAAAAAATTAAATATACTTAAAAGTTGCATCAAAGATTAAATATCTGAGCATTCCACCAGGTTAAGTATTAAGACCATCTTGGACCAGTTACTTAGTCTATCAGAGTCGATAATCAAGCTTTAATATGTCACAGTTGAAATCTGTTTATTTTTTTGATTATGTAACCTCAAAAATAAACCTCTTAGTTCTTATATATAATTATTATTGGTATTTTAAAAAGCTAAACATTTTCTATTTTAACTTAAATTTTGCAAATTTGCATTTCTAAGTTTAAAAATTGAGATAAAATCAACTTCAGTCAGATTAATCTATTTTTTAATTCTTAAATATTTGTTAAAGTGTTTGTAAAAATAATGTATAATTTTAAATAATATTATATTATACAATAGTACAACAATCGATTTTCTATTTTGAGTCACCAGAAAGGTTAAATTGCATTATTCTGTATAATGAAAGATATGTATTATACTGTACAATAAAAATATTTCACTGCTAAAAACTGTTTAAAGGACATGGTAAGTCACAGACATAACAAAATGTGAACGGAAGGGCATGAAATCCCATTATTTGAATCAATATCCTACTTTGTTCTAAAAAGGATTTAAGCCAGAAAATCAATACATAATTTAAACTTAAGAGTTTTATAAATAGGATACAGCCTATCATAAACTCTGAGCTCATCATCTTAAGAGTCTCAGTAACTCAGTACTAGAATACTTAATTGATAAAGGAGGACTTGCTATATAATGTCATGGGCATCCAGCCATAATACTGACTATAATAAATTTCAAGGCTAAGCCCTTAACAGACAAAAACCGAATGCTTATAGTTGAAGTTTTAAAGTTAAACCAGTAAACTGTGAGAAGTTAAGTTATGTAACTGGATTCGTCACTGGTAAGTGATGTGCTACAAAATCAGTAGCTTCTTTGGGGAAGAGAGAAAAAAGAAAATTGGCCAGTACTGTTCATAGTGTATAATCCTCAAAGTATCAATGCTTTGAGAAAGATGATTTCCCCATTTTACAGATTAGAAAATAAGACTCTGAGAGGCTGAATGACGTGCAACTAATCGTAACTGGGGAAATGAACAAGTATGCATCATTCTTGATATTTCTTTTCTAAGTCTGTAATAAAATAAATTTTTAAATCTCAATTATTTTAGTTCAATTTTGTTCCAGATGAAATATCAAATTAAAATAAAAAATCAGATTTCATTTTAATTATTAATAAAACTTCAGAATATACACTTTTATGGTCAACATAAAATTAACACATTGTTTTTTTAAAAAAAATCCCAATTTTAAACGGTTACTTGTTTCAGTGATAAGGATATCCCCATTACAACATGCTAAATGTATTGTCTAGATTTCCATAATTAAGCTACACATGTAGAAATAATTGCCCTCCAAGAGCTCTAACCAATATCTACTTCAATAAACTTTGATAAATGGTTTTCTGGTAATGTTTCAAAATTAACCTATAAAATATTACATTTTCCATTGCTTTAATATTTTTTAAAATAGCTTCCAAAATTGAACTTGCATATGTCAGAGAAGCAAAGAACATAAATCAAAGAACACACTTTTCAGGGGAAAAAAATTAAGACAATTCCTGATTTTAAATTATTATTTATACCTTTATCAAATCTATTTCTACATTTTTTTAAGAAGGTAAAAATGAGAAATAATACATGAGGATTGTCAAACAAATTTAAATTATTAACCTACTACTAACTACTATTTAAAATTAACCAGCACTTTTAATAAGATGGTTTATAAATAACAGTGAAAGTTTGGGATTTTTTTTCCCCTCTATCAGAATGTGCTGGTAAAGCTTGTGGCAACCAAGCCTTACCTGGTCAAGTTCTATAGTCTGATAAAAGCAATCTTACTAATCAGAAAAGTTTTTAACTGCACACTGATGAGTGTTCCAAATAGTAATGTTTTCCTTGGGAGTTATCTTAAGAGATTTCATGCAACTAATAAAAAAAATTAGAAATCATATAAAATGAACTCTGAGAAGGAGGTGCTCATGCTTCTCAGCAAGTCACAAATTTCTGTTTTGTTCAATTTTCTCATCTGAAAACTAGCAACTGTAAAGCACATCAATTTTTTACAAAATATTTCTCATTATGTTCACAATTAAATATATATATTTTTTTCCCATGGCACAATTTTGGTTTAATGATAATAAAATATGATAGGATCACAATTATATATTTTGTAATACATGAGAATGTTGGTAGGGGCATATAAAATCACACTTTTGAGCTCCAAATGAGTAAGTTGGCAGCATTAGCAAATAGAATTAATATAATTTTCATTAATGAAATAACATGATATGAAAATTTTTAGAAAATCAGATAATATGTAAAATTCAAAGTACTGCCATTCATTTTCTCCCCAAAAAAAGAACAAAAAAATGATCACATAAAAATAATTCTAATACTTCAATTGACTATCTAGATGGGTACAGACAATCTCCAACTTTCAAATTAATTATGGCCCGAAAGCATGCTTATAACTCATTTTTCCATTTTTAAAAATGTCGTATCTAATAGCTGTTTCTTAGATTAGCCACAAAGGCTAAATATATTAACACACAATGTATTTTAGGGAAAATATCCCCACACAGACTTCAACCAAACCTACCTACCTTTATAAGTTATTTCTCAGGGAAAATGAATTCTATGTTTTAATCTCTCTCTCCTCCCCAGATTCATGGAGGTGAGATAATTTATTTTTGGAAACACTAACAAAATAACTTCCTATATTTGAAAACAGAGAAAAGAACTTCTCTAGAGTAGTCACCTTTCCAGGTGATTTGAAAAGGTTAAAAGTGGGAGGTTTTAGAGGACTTCATTCTAAGGATGAAAAGAGAAATTCTTATGCCTACAAACTAGGACTTTTCCACTGTCCTCTCATATATACCATGAAGCATCAAGTTGTGAACTGCCTGTATTAGAGTGATTTTTTTATAATTAAAAAAAAATTAATGTTTAAAGTAATGATGCTATTATTTTTTTATATAATTAGATGTAGGAAATTTTATGATTGTGTTTCCTGGTTTCATGAATGATGTATATAAAATATTACTTTTCATCTCATAAACAGCAATGGACTTCAAAGCACAAAAATTTTTAAACTGTACCAGAAGTGTATAAAATACTGCTTGCACTTAAAATTACAAAGCAATTCCCTATACCTCTTATCAACAGATCTACCTACTATCTCTCTTGACAACCTCATTCAGGGATACAACAAAATAACTCCCCAGAAGTCACCATAATCAGGGTTGCTTTGCACATACCATACACATGAACACTAAAAACAATAATTCTTACTGCAAAGGCACCAATAACTATAGAAATGATTTCTTTCCCTCCACGAAGAAACAGTCAAAATTTCCTAACACCAACTCCCACAGGCACCTAAAATCTAGTTTGCTAAACCACTCTAAGGTTTGCTAAATTAATAGAATCAAAAACCTCCTGGTGAACAGACAGGAAACCCAAACTGTCTACAGTACTTCACAGCATGACAGGAAACAGTGGAGAGCTTATATCTTTAGAGGACTTAATACTCCAGGATATTTCCAGGAAATATCTAGAACAAATCCTCCACCACCACCACCCCCATACCAAACCAAACAAAACAAAAATAAATACAAATAAACAAACTTTCAAAGTAGATGCAGGAATTCTTTGGATCCACCTCAACTTAGTCCTATAGTCTGGAAAAAAACCAATGTCCTATAGCAGTGCTCACGTTTTTGTACTAGTTTTCTTTTAATATTTAGTAGTTTAAAATATCATTTAACACTCTGGAATCCATAAAAGACATGCTGTCCATTAAATCATTAAGTAATAAAATTAAACTAATAGGACACATTAATGAAAATCAATAATTAACAGACATGCCAATATAGAAATGTCAAAATAAATATTCTCATTCAACCAAATCAATACATTAATCTTCAAAGATGTCTTTAGTTCTGCATTGTTTTGAGGGAAATGAAAATAGCCAAAAGCCTATATATTAATAATTTGGAGAGAGGAGAGAAGCAAGCAATGCAGATATGAAAATCTGGGAACATAGGGCTGGTCTGTAGACCTCATTTTTTAAGACGTCATCTAAATCATTTTATAGGAAAGAACTAGAGACCATGCTGAGAAAGTCTAGGAGGCATGAACATGAATTAGGAATCAATACAAGCAATGACACTACAAAGAGTGTGCTCTATTCCAAATGAATGAAAGCCCCAGGTACTGTAAATTGGAAACATCTGTGGCTAATTTTCTTAGACCAGATTTAAAGAAAGTATACTCTTAGCCCCACTGCAATATAGGACCCTAATGTGCACCAAGTCCTTCAAACTAATATTTATAAATTGCATTTTCTTTCAGTTACACAGGAAGCACTGGCCTTCAAAGATGCAATTTTGTTTTAAAAGTAAAATCAGCATATAACAGCAAATCGCCGTAAAAGTTTTAGCAGAATTCTTTTACTTTTTAAAAAGATCTTTGTCTAGCATGACACCATCTGATGTTGTTTGAAGAGTTAATCTTAACATATCCATACACTCTTTCAACCTGGGATCAGACGTTCGCAATCCTGTAGATTTGAGTGCCTGTTTAAAAAACAAAAACAAAAAACACACAAGAGTTTATAAATATATAGGGCAAATAATATATATACTTATTCAACTACAAGTTTTTTATTCCTATATATAAAAACTTCTATCCAAGACTTGAACATTTATCTGGCATTTTACTATTATCCAATTTCTGGACAATTTCTCACTACTTCTTTCATTTTCTTTCACTGACTGCCTTTGAAATGAGCATGATAAAAATTTGAAAACATAATGAGAAAAACGCTATCAGCCCTGTTAGAAGATCTTTAAGACTACATTTCAATAATACTGTATTATTGATTCAGTATTACTGATTTTTTAAATAAGAGAAAAACGTAAAAACTTACTGTAATAAATTTATGAACAGGTATTTTCTCTTGTCCTTCTGCAATTGTATAGAACAGCAAATCTTCCAAGCTAGGTAACAGACCCTGTTTTATTTTACTAAAGGGGGAGAAAGAAGACAAAATTAATCCTTGTATGAACATTCTGATGGATTTTAGCCAAGTCTATTATTAAATAATCATTGAAACAGACTACAGTCAAGTTGATTTACTCAAGTCTGCCATCACAAAAAATGCTGATTTACCAAAATCATATAAGTACCACTAAAGACCACACTGAAAACAGTAAGAAAATGACTCAATAATGAATATATATATATATATAAATATATTTTAATCCCATGTTTTGAAATCCTGATTACCAACTCCAGTTGTACTAATGCCTCATCATTTGTTATGATGATGCCTTCCTGAATAGCCCAGTACAATCAATTATAGAGCTTGGCAAATGTTCAGGTGAGAGTCAATACTTTGTTCTTTTTTTTTTAATGACACATTTATATATTTTTCAAGTAGCTAACCTGATTGTAAAATCTGGGAGAGACAGCAATTAAGTATTGGACAGTAGTTAAGAGTATTAGGCTAAAGTTCTTAAATCCTGGATATAATACTTACTTAGCTGAGTTACCCTGGGTAAATTAAACCCTTCTGTGCCTCAGTTTCCTCATCTGAAGAAGGGGAATAATAGTGCCTACCTCACAGGATTGTTGTGAGGATCAGCTGACATAATACATTCAATAAATTCAGAACACTGCCAGGCAAAGAACAAGTATTCAATTGATGTTAGTGTAGTTATTTCTAAATGATCTAGGCTCACATATATAATAGAGCATTAGGACAAAAAATTTACCATAGAAAATACATTAAAATTTAACTAAGTTAGTATAATAAGATGCTATAATTAACCAAACTTTTAAAAAAGAAAAGAATTTTTTCCTATCTATTGAAAAGCTTTCAAGTAAACAAGCTATGATGAACCTATTACATTTCCTTTTTTGGCTCTGGAACTGAAAATAACTTATTTCATTATTCTGAATATAATGACTATCAGAAGTATTATAGTGGTGTTATAAGGACTACAGATCTAAGGCAGACTAAACCCATCCCCCACAATCACTACCTATTATGTATACTATTTACTAGAATGAAAAAACACACAGGATAAGCATTAAAAAAAATTTGACATGCCCTGAATATATAATTATTCCCTGAAACTACTTTGCTCTTAGACCAACTTTAAAAGATGTACTTGGGATATTTTAATAATAATATTAATGATCACTTATTATGATCTAGATCCTGGGTTAAGTGTTTTCTACACATTTTAATTCAATCCCTCCAATGATCTTATGAGAGAAGGCATTATTATCCAAAATATAATATGGTTTCTGGTACATGTAACAGCTCAATAAATTTATTGTTTGTGGAATAAATGACTCCACTCCATTTCACAGATGAGGAAGCAAGAGGATCAGAGAGGTTAAGAAACTTCCTGAGGAAGCACAGTGACAGAGATGGGTTTAGAATCCCTATTTCTTTGAATCCAGAGAAATATTTACGCCACTACACTATATTGGTCTCAAAAGTACAAGCTAGTTAATATCTTTATAAAGTACAAACAAGTTTTCTAGGTCTTATCTTTATCTAATACCATTAAATTGAGCCCAACAATTCTGATAACCTAATATTTAAAGAAAAAGTAAACTAGCTGTCAAAAAGTCTGTGGGTAATAACATGCCAATTATTTACAGAAAATGGTTTGTTAAATAAACTTCAGATAATGGTACTCTATCACTTTCAAAAACTGCAGAATAAGCTTTCTATGTATTTATTACACCAGTAAATGGTATTTGCTTTGTCTAAAAGCTATGTTAATAACATAAAATATACAGTTCTTTAGCTTATGGTACATAGTGCAAAAACATTAAAATGACCAAGTTATTGCCATAGCAAGCAAAAAAAAAAGTAAATATTTATTTGCTTTTGGACAAGAGACTAATTTTTATCCATAGAAGAGACAATGTAAGACATCCATAAAAACATGCTCAAAAAATAAATGGTCAAAATTGATTTTTTTTTTTTTTTTTAAAGAAATAAACTATTATCTATCTCAGCATTTAAAAGCTCAGATTCTGAGCTGGGAATGAATTGGCATCAACAGTCTGGTGAACAAACAAATGCAAAAATTCTCCCCAAACATTCAAAGAGGTAGAAATTCCACAAAAGATCATTCTTGGCCTTGCCATCTTTTCTCTTTCCAAATTTCATATGGTTTTATGGAAATGCTATCAAAATAACATATTTTACTATTAAATTTGAAAGATAAAAACTATAGCTATCAGCAACTATATAGTAACTTATGAAATCCTTGACAAATATTTGTTTTAATGACAAAAAATAGATTATGACAGGATTTCAAATTGTAGCATCTATAATTGATAAACTCAAGTGAGTCCTCCAGATTCCCTAAAGAAAAACATAAAAGGGTTATGACACTTAGCAACTAAAACAATGAGTGAATCTAAAAAAGAAAAAATATATCCCTTTCACACCTTTTTATCCCTTCCCTTTTATTCTCCTTCACTTCTTTTATAATTTCTGCCTTTAAGATCCTTTTACCATCACACTGGTCCTTCTTTTATCCATTGTCTCCTAATTTACCTTAACAAAATACATGCCTATAAATAAATGATTTCTTTAAAAAATATCAAAAAGAAAACTCCCATGTATTTAACCAGCATCTACTACATGTCTGACATTATGTTCGAAATTGCTTATGGTCTAGAAGGAGAAATAAAAGGGAGGAATTAGAAGAATAAATAAGGAGAAAAGAAAGAAAGGAGCTGTGGGATCCAGTCACTGGCAAATTACGTCAGTGTGGGTTAATAAAGTAAAGCTTTTTCAGAAAGAGGTGGAATTTGAGCTAGACTTGAAAGATGGGTAGGCGCTGGAAGCACGGGAACAGAAGGGGATTTCAAGGAGAGGGAAAAAAGTCACCACTGGGATGAAGGTAACCGTTCACTAAGTGTTTACAAAGAACAGCAAAAGCTGGAGCAGGATATATGAACAAAGGTGCCTAGTTCTACCTATAAGCTGTTATAACACCTAATTTTCAGGGCTGAGAGAGAAATATATAAATCAACCAATAAATGAAGACTGCCCAAAAAATATATAGAATTCAAATTCAGGGCCAACTTCTACAACATAAAGTGATGCACAGTCTTCATGGGGCTTACTCTACTGCCCAATTAGTTACCCAATACCAATGATAATTCAAACTCCTCAGTCTGTTATTCAGGTCTCTGCAATTTGGCTTTGTACTATCTATTCTTTTATATATATATATATATATATATAATTTATTCCCCCACCCCACCCCCCTTGTTGTCTGCTCTCTGTGTCCATTCGCTGTTGTGTTCTTCTGTGCCCGCATGTCTTCTCTTCAGGTGGCACCAGGAACTGATCCTGGGACTTTCCAGAGTGGGAGAGGCACTCAATCTCTTGCGCCACCTCAGCTCCCTGGTCTGCTGTGTCTCTTATTGTCTCTCCTCTGTGTCTCTCGTTGTTGTGTAATCTTGCTGCGCCAGCTCTCCACGCGGGCCAGCATGCCTTCACCAGAAGGCCCTGGGAATCAAATCCTGAACCTCCTATATGGCATACAGGAGCCCAATTGCTTGAGTCACATCTGCTTCCCTGTACTATCTATTCTTAACTTCTCACCTATAATTCCCCAATATAATTGATTAGACTCACTGTCCTGTAAATTAGTCATGCTATCACATCTTTATTTTTTTTTTTAACATATATATGCTTTCTGTATCTAGTCTTCCTCTCCCTAAACCTTGAAGTAACGATGATCTTCCAATTGTTTCAAAGGGCTTTTCAACCAGAATCTCTATACTTTTTTCCCCCAAAATTAGTAAACACTACTTCACCTTCAAAAAAATAAAACAACAGGCAACAGGCAGTTTAAGAAATTATGGAACCATTACTTAAAAAAAAAGTCCTATCCAGACACATTTATCTTATTTACCAATTTACCAAATTTTATTTATCTACTCATCAGCTTTTGGACACTTGGAATACTTCCATCTTTTGGCAATTGTGAATAATGCCACCATGAACATTTTTGTGAAAATAGCTATTTGAGTCCCTGCTTTCAAACCTTTTGGGTATATACCTAGAAGTGGGACTGCTGGGTAATTCTATAATTTTTTTTTCTTTTCTTTTCTTTTTTTTT
>JAQZBX010090559.1:0-12497 GCA_029593785.1 Cabassous unicinctus
TATAGCTTAAGCCCAAACTCTTTCCTTCTTCTCCAGGAGTGAAGAGAGAAGGGTATTTGTGGAGACCAAACAGGCTATGGATGAGAATGCCTAAGAATAATAGAATTTGAGATCATATGTCAAGGAGCATATTCTATCTGGAAGAATTATTGTTTCAGAGGTAAAGAGGTTTTGTTTTGTTTTTGTTTTGTTATTGTCATCGTTGTTTTTCTAAGCGTTTTACATCCATAAGACTTCTGGGAAAGGGACAGATTTCCAACATGTGAAATATGAATTTTTCAAAGTCAACATTCCTAATGCCCAAATACACATTCAGGCTATGAAAACTTCATGTACAATGATATGTTGTTATGAACTAAATTGTACTGAGCAGTTAGTTGTAAGAGGGCATTTTATGTTTTATTTTTATTTCCATGCACGGTTTATTTTTGCTCTGACATTTTATTATAATTTCTTCCTACAGTAGGTGAAGTGCTTGGGAAGTTAATTTAAACCAGCCTGACTTTCTGTGTGTTTTTAAATATTTGTTTAAGCTTTTATTGAGCTTGTCAGGCAAGTCACTGTGCAAAAATGCAGCCGAAAACCCCTTTTTCCTCCTGAGGTGCCTGCCCATTAATACTAGGTGGTGACAACAAGATCCGCACACACTTCAAATGGGGGATTATTCTGGGTTTTCAAGGAAATTTGAGCCACCTGTTTCAGAAACCTCTTAATGACTTACAGGATGATGAAGGTGTCTCCCCTCTCGGCTGTCACTCAGAGTTACAGGTCCTCTGGCTCCCTCAGACCTTGCTGGACCCTGTAGGGCAATTTGCAGTGCCAGCTGGAGGCCTCGTTCCGAGTTGTCCTCCCAGCTTGTGGCTTGGCCTCAGCCTGGGCAGAGAAGCCGCTGCCATCTATCTGCCTGTGGGGAACTTTCCAGATCCACAGCAGGCTGGCTCTCCCCTGGGTTGAGGCTGCCCAGTCTGGAGCTGTTTATCATGGACAGCAGAACGACATGGGATCACCTTTGAGGAAGTGGGTTGAGAGAGCCGATTGTGTGGCCTACGTGTCAGGGAGCCATGCTACCCACAAAATTTGGCCAAGGGAGAAATAGAAAGTCAACATTTTCCAGCAGGCTGGGAAGGTGGCTGGGTGTTTCTGGAGCCTGGGACTCTGGTAAAACAGTCCTTGTGGTGGCGAGACAAAAAAGGTAGAGGGAGAAGGTGCAGTCTGATCAGCACAAGGCATAGGAAAGGCCTCCTGATCCAGGAGGCTTCCCTGGTCCACAGTGCAAGCTCCACCACCGGCCAGGAATCTCAGCAAGCCTAACCCTAGCTGTAGACTAGATTCAGCATGTGGGCTGGAAGCAGCAGCATCACTGGTGTGTTAGAAATGTCTGTTCATGGACCTCCTCCTCAGTCCCACTGAATCAGCTGGAGGTGGGACCCAGTGAGCTAGGTTTTAACAAGCCCTCCTGGTGATTTTGATGCAGGGTACAGGTTGAGAACCACTGATCTTATTCAACCAATCATTTGACCAAATAGGAAACTGAGGCCTAGGGTAGGATGGGAAGAAGGAAAGCCACACGCTCACCGTCACTTAGTCTGTTTGTGGCAGGACCAGGACAGAGTCTGCCAGCCTAGATCTCTTTCTGCCCCTTCTCCTGCCAGTCCAGGTAGGACAAGGCTCTAAGTTCTGAAATCCCACCCATTGCCACAGCTGATCTGGTTGGTCTCTCCCTCGAATGAGCTTGGATTTCTGCTGACCTAATACCCATCTGCAAACTTCAGGTGGGTTCTATTCTCCTTCTCATAGGGGGTATGCTGATAATTCACCTTCTGGCTTTTTGCTCAATATTGTGAATAAGAGAGCTAGATGATTCCTCTTTTTTTTTTTTAAAGATTAATTTTATTTCTCCCACCTGCATTGTTTTGAACTCACTGTCTGCTCTCTGTTTATCTTCTTTTTTTAGGAGGCACCTGGAACTGAACCCGGGGCCTCCCATGTGGGAGGGAGGCACACAATCACTTGAGCCACCTCTGCTCCCTGCTTGTTGTGTCTTTCATTGTGTTTCTTCTCTGTGTCTTCTCATTGCGTCATCTCACTGTGTCATCTTGTTGTGTCAGCTCACCGTGCCACCCCATTGCGTTAGCTTGCTATCTTGCTTGTCTTCTTTAGGAGGGACCGGGAACCGAACCTGGGACCTCCCATGTGGTAGGCGGGCACCCAACTACTTGAGCCACATCTGCTTCCCGAAGATTCCTCTTTGACTTTAAGAAAAGACCAGGTCCCTCATAAGTTGAGTTAGCTAAGTTCTGGCACCTGCCCTGCCTCATTCGCTTCTAAAGGAGGCCTTTTAAGGGAGGCTTCCATGCTCCTGCCCCTGCTGAGTGGAAAAAAATTCTTTTCCATGTAACAATGTCCTGTGGTCACTGACGAAGAACCAGGGGTGGGCTCCTGACTGAGGAAAGGAGGGTAGCCATAGGCTGGCCAGCAATCTTTGAGACACATGAGGCTTGAAAAGATGGTTTGGACCAAACAAATTCTTCCCCTGGGAGTTTAAAATTGGGCAACTGAGAGGCTCGGGCTATTAGCAATGGAAACCAAGGCTGAGAGTGTGTTTGAGAACTGCCACAATGCAGAGCGGATCAAGGGAGCCCTAAGGGTCCAGGTGCAAACTGAAGGGAGGCAAGGCAAGGCAAGGAAAGCAGACAGTGGTGAGAACAGAAGAAACAGAGAAAAGCAGAAGCCTCACAGGAGAGACCTGCAGTTAGAATTTTCAGGCTAAAAGCCTGATTTCTCTCTGGCTCAAGTTCTTGTCATCCAAGACATTCCCTGTTATGTTCTGACCACAAAATCCTTTGGTTGAGCTATCTTGGGTGGGTCTTTGTTTCTTTCAACCCAGGGCTTGGCAACTTATTCCTCTGAAGGGGAATTAGTAAATAGTTTAGGCTTGCAAAAGCGGCCATAGACAATACGTAAATAAATTAGTGTGGCTGCCTTCCAATAAAACTCTATTTTCAATAAAGGTGACCAGCTCATGGGCTGAGGTTGGCTGGCTCCTGTTCTAGGTTAAAACATTAGTATTGCCTAAACCTTGGATGGAAGATCCTAATTCTTTAGGACGTCTGAAGACTACTCCCTCCATCCCCTTGCGCCTAGTCCAACTCTCATTTGACTGTGGACAAGGGATGGGTAGGATATGGGCCACACGAGCTCTCCGAACCCTCTCTTCTTGTAGAGCTCTGCCATTTCCCTGGGCTTACCACATCCCTCTGGCCAACTACCCTCAAGTCATGGCAGGAGCCCCAAACCCAAAAGTTTATAGGAGCCAGGATTACCCAATAGGCTGGCTAAATATACACACAAGACATCTGCAAAGCAAGGCTACCCCCTAAGCTCAGGTTCGATGAATAGATGTAAAATTTTGCAAAAGAAACTCTAGAAGGAAACTTTGTAATTTTGACGTATGTCTAAGTGTTGTAATATTTTGAAAAAATCAATTAATATTTAAATTACATATTTTCCTTTTTTAAACTTTAAACTTTTAATTTTGAAATACTTTCACACTTACAGAACAGCTTTAAAAATGATATATATTGCATAGAGAGAGCACAACATACCCTACTCCCCCAGATACCCAGATACACCAATTTTAACATTTTGCCATGTTTGCCATATCATTCTATCATGTATCCATTTGTCTGTCTGCCTGTCTATTTATCAATCCATTTTCTGAACATCTGAATATAGGTTGAATACATCAAGTTCCTTGAACATGTGATACTGCCATGTACATTTCCTAAGAACAAGGATATTCACTTATGTATCCACATGAAGTACAGTTATTAAGTTCAAGAAACTTAACATTGTTATAAAGCTTACAGTCTATATTCCAGTTTCTCATATGTCCCAATAATGTGCTTTTGAGTCTTCTCTCCTCCTTTGTTAGATCCTGTCCTGGAGCACATATTGCCTTTAAATGTCATTATCACTTAAATTTCTCTTTCTTTTTCTTTCTTTTTATTTTTTTGTGAGAACATATATACAACATAAAGTTTACTCCTATCTCAATCACTCCCAAGCATACCATTCAGTGGGATTCATCACATTCAAAATCATGTGGAATTCTCATGACATTCCATTACTAAAACTTTACCAGCTCCCCAAGCAGAAACCTTACACCCATTATGCATTAACTCCCTATTCCTCCAGCCCCCTACCCCTGGCACCCTCTACTCAAATTTCTTGTATATTCCAGATATTTTTTTAAAAGCAGTTTTATTGAGATATATTCACATGCCATACAATCCACCAAAAACATACAATCAATGGCTTTTAAAATATTCACAGAGTTGTGCATTCATCACTGCAATTTTAGAAAATTTTCATTACTCCAAAAAGAAAACTCCATACTCCTTAACAGACACCTCTCAATCCTTCTATCCATCCCCAGCCCTACATAACCGTTAATCTATTTCTGTCTCTATAGATTTATTTATATTTACATTTTATATAAATGGAATCATACAATATGTAGTACTTTGTGTTTGGTTTCTTTTACTTAGCATAATGGTTTTTTTTAATTATTATTTTTTAAACTAGAGAAATTATAGGTTTACAGAAAAATTATGTAAAAAATACAATGTTTCCATATACCCCCCTATTGTAAACACTTTGCATTAGTGTGGTACCTTTATTGCAATTGATGAAAGCGTATTAAAATAGTACAATTAACTATCGTTCCTAGTTTACAGTAGGTGTATTTTTCCCATTTACCACCCTTTTATTAACACCTTGTATTAGTGTTGTACATTTGTTATAATTCATGAAAGCATGTTCTTATGCTTGTACTATTGACTCCATTGTCCAGAACAGGGTTCACTGTGTTATACAGTCTCACGTTTTATCTTCTAACTTTCATTCTAAGAACATGTACAACCCCAAAATTCTCCTGTCAACCACATTCACTTACGTAATTCAGCACTGTTAATTATACTCAGAATGATGTGCTATCATCACCACTATCCATTTCCAAACATTTACAATGGAACTAAATAGAAATACTGTACAAATTAAGCATCAGATCCCCATTCTCTACTGCCAGTCTATCCCCTGGTAACCTATATTCTATATTTTAACTCTATGAGTTTGCTTGCTATAATTAGTTCATATCAGTGAGATCATATAATATTTGCCCTTTTGTATCTGACTTATTTCACTCAGCATAATGTCCTCAAAGTTCATCCATGTTGTCGCATGCATCAGGACTTCATTCCTTTTTGTAGCTGAATAATAATCTGCTGTATGTATATACCACAATTTGTTTATCCATTTTTTAGTTGATGGACACTTGGGTTGCTTCCATCTTTTGGCAATTGTGAATAATGCCGCTATAAACATCAGTATGCAAATATCTGTTAGAGTCGTTGCTTTCAATTCTTCTGGGTACTCCTGAGGAACTGCCAAACTGTCTTCCACAGTGGCTGCAACACTTTACATTCCCACCAGCAACAAAAGTTCCTATTTCTCCACGTCCTCTCTAACACTTATAGTATTCTGTTTTGTTAACAGTAGCCATTCTAGTGGGTATGAAATGATACCTCATTATGGTTTTGATTTTCATTTCCCTAATAGCTAGTGATGTTGAGGATCTTTCAGTGTTTTTTAGCCATTTGTACATCTTCTTTGGAGTAATGTCTATTCAAGTCTTTTTTCCCATTTTCTAATTGGGTTGTTTGTCTTTTTATTGTTGAGTTCTAGGATTTCTTTATATATTCTGGCTATTAAACCCTTATCAGATATGTGGTTTCCAAATATTTTCTCCATTCAATAGGTTGTCTTTTCACTTTTGTGATAAAGTCCTTTGATGCACAAAAGTTTTTAATTTTGAGAAGGTCCCATTTATCTATGTTTTTCTTTTGTTGCTTGTGACGTTGGTATAAAGTCTAAGAAACAATTGCCTATTACAAGTTCCTGAAGATGCTTCCTGGTATTTTCTTCCAATTTCATAATCCTGGCTCTTACATTTAGAGTTAATTTTTGTGTAAGGTGTGAGGTAAGGGTCCCCTTTCATTCTTTTGCATATGTATATCCAGTTTTCCCAAAAACTTTTGTTGAGGAGGCTATTCTTTCCCAGTTGAGTGGACTTGGCAGCCTTGTCGAAAATCCGTTGCTACAGGCATGAGGGTCTATTTTTGAACTCTCAATTCGACTCCATTGGTCAAATTTGTCAATATATCTATCCTTGTGCTGTTTTGACCACTGTAGCTTTGTAATACGCTTTTTTTTTTTAAGGATTGTACCTAGGACCTCGTACATGGGAAGCAGGTGCTCAACCACTGAGCCATACCCCTGTAATATGCTTTTAAAGTCTGAAGTGTGAGTCCTCCAACTTCGTTCTTCTTTTTCAAGATGTTTTTGGTTATTCAGGGCTCCATCCCCTTCCAAATAAATTTGACAATTGACTTTTCCATTTCTACAAAATAGGCTATTGGAATTTTGTTGACTCTGTTAATCTGTTAAATATCTTAATGGTATTTAGTCTTCCAATCCATGAATATAGAATGTTCTTCCATTTACATAGGTCAACTTTAATTTCTTTTAGCAATGTTTTGTAGCTTTCTGTGTATAAGCCCTTTACATCCTTGGTTAAATTTATTCCCAGATATTGATATTTTTAGTTGGAATTGTAAGTAGAATTTTTTTTTCTTGATTTGCTCCTTATCTTGCTCATACTAGTGTATAAAAACACTATTGTTTTTTGCGTGTTGATCTTGTACCCTGCCAGTTTGCTGAATTTGTTTATTAGCTATAATGGCTTTGTTGTAGATTTTTCAGGACAGTCGGCATCCTTGTCTTATTCAAGATCTTAGAAAGAAAGCTTTCAGATTTTCATCATTGAGTATGATGTAAGCAGTCGGTTTTTCATATATGCCCTAAATCATGTTGAAGACGTTCCTTTCTATTCCAATTTTTCTAAGTGATTTTATAAGAAAGGATGCTGAATTTTGTCAAATGATTTTTCTTACATCAATTGAGATAAACATGTGTTTTTTCCCTTCATTTTGTTAATGTAGTATATTACATTAATTGATTTTCTTATGTTGAACCACCCTTGTGTACCTGGGATAAAACCCATTTGGTCATGGTGTATAATTCTTTTGATGTGCTATTGGATTAGATTTGTAAGTATTTTGTTGAGGATTTTTGCATCTATATTCATAAGAGAAATTGGTCTTCAATTTTCTTTTCTTGTAGTATCTTTTCATCAGTTGACAGACCTAGGTTGTTTACCTCTTTTAGCAATTGTGAATAATGATGCTGTGAACATCTGTGAGCAAATATCTGTTTGTATCTTTGCTTTCGGTTCTTCTGAATATATTTCTAGTAGCAGGATTGCTGGATCATATGTCAGCTCTATATTTAGTTTCCTGAAGAACTGCCAGATTGTCTTCCACAGAGAGTGCACTTTTTGCACTCCCACCAATATTGAGGAAGTGTTCCTATTTCTCCACATCCTTTCCAGCACCTGAATTTCTCTTCTTTTAATAATGACCCCTCTGTATAGTATGAGATATCTCATTTCAGTTTTGATCTGCATTTCCCTAATAGCTAGTGATGTTGGACCTCTTTTCATGTGTATTTTGGCCATTTGTATTTCCACTTTGGAAAAAATGTCTGTTCAATTCTTTTGCCCATTTTTATTGGGGTTGCTTGTCATTTTGTCATTAAGTTGTGTGATCTCTTTGTATAACATGGAGATCAGATATATGGTTTCTGAAGATTTTTTCCCATTGAGTAAGCTGTTTTTTTACTTTCTTGACAAACTCTTTTGAAGAACAAAAGTATTTAATTTTGAGACAGTCCCATTTATCTATTTTTTTCTTTTGTTGCTCATGATTTGGGTGTAAGGTCCAAGAAACCACCACTAACCACAAGATACTGAAGATGTTTTCCTACATTTTCTTCTAAGAGTTTTATGGTTCCAGTTTTTATATTTAGGTCCTCAATCCATTTTGAATTAATATTTGTATAATGTGTGAGATAAGGGTCCTCTTTCTTTTACATATGGATATCCAGTTTTCCCAATACCATTTACTGAATAGGCTATTCTGACTCAACTGAGTGGGTTTGACATCCTTGTCAAAAATCACTTGGCCATAGTTATGAGAATCTATTTCTGAACTCTTGAATTGATTCCATTGGTAAATCTGCCTGTCTGTATGGCAGTACCATGCTGTTTTTACCACAGTAGCTAGTATGCTTTAAAGTCTGGAACTGAGAGTACTCCAACTTTTTTTTTTTTTTTTTTTTTTTAATGAAGGTGCTGGGGAATGAACCGCATAGATGGGAAGCAGGCGCTCAGCCACTGAGCTATACCACTCCCCAATGAGAGTTGATTTTTTCGTATTTATTTTTAGGAGGTACCGGGGATCAAACCCAGGATATTGTACATTCAAAGCAGGGGCTCAACCACTTGAGCTACATCCACTCCCTCATTCTTTTTTTAAAAGACATTTTTGGCTATTCAGGGACCTTTACCCTTCCAGATAAATTTGATAATTATGTTTTCCAATTCTACAAAGAAGGATATTGGAATTTTTATCAGGATTTCATTAAATCTGTACATCAGTTTGGGTAGAATTGACATCTTAACGATGTTTAGTGTTCTAACCCATGAACACAGAATAGCCTTCCATTTATTTAGATCATCATTGGTTTCTTTTAGCAATGTTTTATAGTTTACTTAATACAGGTCATTTATGTCCTTCATTAAATTTATTCCCAAATATTTGATCCTTTTAGTTGCTATTGTAAATGGAATTTTTTCCTGACTTCCTCCTCAGATTGTTCATTACTAGTGTTTATAGAAACACTATTGATTTTTGTGTATTAATCTTGTATTCTGCCACTTTGCTGAAATCATCTGAAAGTTCTAGTAGTTTTGATGTGGATTTTTGGGGATTTTCTAAGTGTAGGATATCGTCAGCAAATAATGCACGTTTTACTTCTTCCTTTCCTGTTTGGCTGCCTGTTATTTATTTTTCTCGCCTAATTGCTCTAGCTAGAACTTCTAGCACAATATTGAATAACAGGGGGAAGAGTGGGCATCCTTGTCTTGTTCCCGATCTCAGTGGGAAAGCTTCCAGTCTTTCACTGTTGAGTACAATGTTGGCTGAGATTTTTCATACATGCACTTTATCATATTGAGAAAGTTTCCTTCTATTCCTATCTTTTGGAGTGTTTTTATCAAGAAAGGATGTTGTATTTTATCAAATGCTTTTTCTGCATCAGTTGAAATGATCATGTGATTTTTCTTCTTCAATTTATTAATGTAGTGTATTACGCTTATTGATATTCTTGTATTGAACCACACTTGCATACCTGTTATAAAGCCCACTTGATCATGATGTATACTTAAAAAAAAAATTTTTTTTAGGAGTTACCAGGGATTGAACCCAGTACCTCGTGCATGGGAAGCAGACACTCAACCACTGAGCTACATCTCCCCAATGAGAGTTGGGTTTTTTTGTTGGTTTGTTTGTTTTTAGGAGGTACCAGGGATCAAGGCCAGCACCTCGTATATGGGAAGCAGGCATTCAACCACTTGAGCTACATCTGCTCCCTGATGATATATAATTTTTAAAATGTGTTTTGAATTCAGTTAGCAAGTATTTTGATAAGGATTTTTGAATCCATATTCATTAAAGAAATTGGTCTGTAATTTTGTTTTTTCTTAGTATCTTTATTTGGCTTTTGGTATTAGGGTGGTGTTAGCTTCATAGAATGGCAGCATTCCTTCCTGTTCAATTTTTTGGAAGATTTTGATCAAGATTGGTATTAGACCTTCTTTAAATGATTGATAGAATTCACCTGTGAAGCCATCTAGTCCTAGACTTTTTATTTGGGGGAGCTTTTTGATGACTTTCAATTTCATTACTTCTGATTGGTTTGTTGAAGTCCTCTGTTTCTTCTAGGGTCAGTGTGGTTTGTTTGTGTGTTTCCAGCAATTTGTCCATTTCATCAGCGTTGTTCAGTTTGTTGGCATACAGTTGTTCATAGTATCCTTTTATGATCTTTTTTATTTCTGCTGGATCAGTGGTAATCTCACCCTTCTCATTCCTGATTTTATTTATTTGCATCTTCTCTCTTTTTTTCTTTGTTAATCTAGCTAAGGGTTTATTGATTTTGTTGATCCTCTCAAAGAATCAACTTTTAGTTCTGTTGATTTTCTCTACTGTTTTTTTCCTCCATTTCATTTATTTCTGCTCTAAACTTTATTCTTTCTTTCTTTCTGCTTGCTTTGGGATTGGTTTATTGTTCTTTTTCTTCTTTCTTTTTCTTTTTTGAGGTACCAGGGCCTGGGATTGAACCCTGGATCGTATATAGGAAGCTGGTGCTCAACCACTGAGCCACATTGGCTCCCTACTGTTCTTTTTATAATTCCTCCAAGTGTGCAGTTAGGTCTTTGATTTTAGCTTTCTTCTTCTTCTTTTTTTTTTTTTAATTTATCCACCCCTTGCTGCTTGTGCTCGCTGTGTCCATTTGCTGTGCATTTTTCTGTGTCTGCTTGTTTCCCTTTGTTGTGTCATCTTGCTGCGCCGCGCGGGCGGACCGTCAGCTCACCACGCCACGTGGGCCAGCTTGCCTTCACCAGGAGGCCCCGGGAATTGAACCCAGGGCCTCCCATATGGTAAACAGGAACCCAACCACTTGAGCCACATCCGCTTCCCATTCTTTTTTAATATAAGCTTTGAGGACTATAAATTTCCCTCTCAGCACTGCCTTTGCTGTATCCCATAAGCTTTGGTATGTTGTATTCTCATTTTCATTTGTCTTGAGGTATTTACTGATTTCTTTTGTAATTTCTTCTTTAACCCACTGATTATTTAAGAGTGTATTGTTTAATTTCCATATACTTGTGAATTTTCTATTTTTCCACCTGTTATTAGTTTTCAACTTAATTCCATTATGATCAGAGAAAGTGTTTTGTATAATTTCAATGTTTTTAAATTTATGAAGATCTGACTTATGTCCCAACATATGGTCTATCCTGGAGAAAGATCCATGAGCACTTGTGGAGAATGTATATCCTGCTGTTTTGGGTTGTAATGCTCTATAAATGTCTATTAGATCTAGTTCATTTTTCATATTATTCAAGCTTTCATTTATCCTCTGTTCACATGTTCTATCTAATGCTGAAAGTGGAGTACTGAAGTCTCCAACTATTATTATAGAGACATTTATTTCTGTCTTCAGTTTTGCCAGTGTGTATCTCATGTATTTTTGGGCACCTATGCTAGGTACGTAAATATTTATTATTATTTCTTTTTGATGAATTGTCCCTTTTATTAATATATAGTAACCTACTTTATCTCTTATAACAGTTTTGCATTTAAAATCTATTTTATCTGATAGTAGTTTTGTTACACCTGCTCTTTTTTTTTTTTTAATTGCTATTAGTGTGGAATATCTTTTCCCAACCTTTCACCTTCAGCCTGATTGTGTCCTTGCATCTAAGATGAGTCTCTTGTAGACAACAAATAGATGGCTGATGTTTGTTTACCCATTCTAACAGTCCATGTCTTTGAACTGGGAAGTTCAATCCATTAACATTCAGTGTTACTACTATAAAGGTGTTACTTACTTTGTTCATTTTATCCCTTGGCTTTTTGTTGTCATATCTTACTATTGTCTGTCTTTTAACACTTTCAATTTCTCTTACTTAAGCTCTTCATTTCCACATTCTTCTCCAGGGCTCTCTCCCATGTATTTTCCTATCAGACTGTAACACACCCTTTAATATCTCTTGTAGATTTGGTCTCTTGGTATCATACTCTCTCAGTATTTGTTTGTAAAAAGACTTTAAACTCACCTTCATTTCTGAAGGATAGTTTTGCTGGATAAAGAACTTTTAGCTTGCAGTTTTTCTCTTTCAATACCTTAGGTATATCATACCACTAACTTCTTGCCTCCATGGTTTCTGAAGAGAGATTGGCTCTCTTGGCTTATTAAGGCTCCCTTGTAAGCAATACATTGCTTTTCTCTTGCTGCTCTCAAAATCCTCTTTATCTTTGGCCTTTGACAATCTGAATAGTAGATGCCTCAGAGTAGGTCTATTAGGATTTATTTTGTTTGGAGTATGTTGTCCTTCTTGAATATTGATATTCATGTCTTTCATAGGGGTTGGAAAATTTTCAGTCAGTATTTACTCAAATCTTTTTTTTTTTTTTAAGATTTATTTTTATTTATTTATTCTCCCCTTGCTGCTTGTGCTCACTGTGTCCATTTGCTGTGCGTTTTTCTGTGTCTGCTTGTCTACCTTTGTTGCGCCATCTTACCATTTACCCGGGGTGTCCCGTATGGTAAATGGGAGCCCAACCAAATGAGCCATAGCAGCTTCCCTCCTCAACTATTCTTTCTACTCCTTTTCTGTTCTCTTCTCCTTCTGGGGCACCTATAATGCATATATTTGTGTGTTTCTTTTTGTCATTCAGTTCTCTGAGACCCTG
>JAQZBX010090560.1:0-12496 GCA_029593785.1 Cabassous unicinctus
TTGAACCTGTCCAAGTCAGAAAGAGATCAGCAGCCTTCATTTTAACTCTGCCCCCAGCATGAGGGGAAGCGAAGTTGACTGAAAAACACAGTGAAAGTAAGGATGTTCTGGCAACCAAAGACAGTCTTGGCCTGCACACCTTTGATTACTGCACACAGCTGTGGCTCTGTTCCCTACCTTTGGCAGGGGAGAAAGGTGGGAGAAGCTTCATCAGTTCCTGGGGCAACACAGGAAGCCTCCACAGCTAACAGTACCAACGACATCCTTGGCTCCTATTCAGCAACCAGCAATGGAGAAAGGGCAAGACATAGGTGAAAAGGAGCTGAAAAAATTTCAGATGGGCTAAACAGGGGCCCTATAAAGTTCCAAAGTAAGTTGAACCAAATATCAAAGAGGGGCTGGAGCACAAAGCCAATCAAATAGCCCTAGACTAAAAGAGAAACTGCACCCAGGAAAATACATGTAGTAAACCAGATGCCAAGACACAGACAAAAAATTACAATCCATACCAAGAAACAGAAAGATATGGCCCAGTCAAAGGAACAAACTAAGCCTCCAGATGACATAAAGGAGTTGAGATAAATAATCTCAAACAAAGATTTCAAACTTTCAAACAAAACTCCCTAATAAATTCAACAAGATGCTAAAGAGATTAAGGACATCAAGAAGACACTGGGTGGCCATCAGAGTTTGTAGGCAGGGATCAACTCTCTCAAAAAAACACAATGGAGGAAGGTTGTGGCAGTTTTATATTATTTATGAATTACAAAAAGAAATATAGATTATGTTTGTAAACGGGTCTGTTCCTCTGGTGTAATAACCCTTTGACTGTATTAGATTCAGCTGAGATGTCTGATTAAATTGTTAAGATTAGGGCTTTGATCCAATCACATCATTAGAGTGCAACTCAGCATGGAGTCCAAACCCCCTTGGGCTGATAAAACAGACCCTCAAGAGAAAGTAGACACACGCAGGAAGAGTGTGTGTTCTATAGACATGGCCCGGGAAGAGATGAGTCTGATAGTCTACAGCTTACCTTTGGAGAGAACAGAGCAGCTGAGCCCAGGAAGAAATGAGCCCTGGGGAGAGTGGCAAGCCTTATGCCAGCCTACAGCTGAGATTAGAAGAAGCTGGGACCACAGAACCTTAAGAGGAAGGAAGAAGGCTGAACCCTCGCAGACATCACCCGCCATCTTGCAACAACACATGGCAACAGACTTTGGGTGAGAAAGTATCTCTTATGGTACCTTGAGTTGGATTCTTTAGGGCCTTGTAACTGTAAGCTTTTACCCCAAATAAATACTCATTATAAAAGCCAACAGAATTCTGGTACTTCACATCAGCACCCCTTTGGCTGACTAATACAAAGGGCAAAAAGCTATCTGAAGGAGCTACTTTGGGGATCTCCAGACCAGAAGAGTGCTGTGCATCATCCACGAAGGAGAGGGACAGAGAGACAAAGAGGCCAAACAAAAACTGTGAGTTACTCACCCCTGTGGCTGGGAATAGCACATATCTCCCACCCTAAAGGCAAATAGCCTTGTTAAACCCCTGGCTCACTGCAGCCAATTGAATGGGAAAGAACGTTCTCCTCCCTGGGAGGAAGAGGGGTCTGGCGGAGGGCAAAAACTGACTTCCTTTCAGTGAGTTTGGTCAGCTGAGCCCCCTTTGAAACTTGAAAGACCCCAGCCAGTACTGAAGAGGCCCCAAGGTGAGGGAAGGGAGGAATCTCATCAGGCGGGTGGTCACACCCAGCTGCCCTGAGAGAGGAACTAGGTCAGTGAGGGGCTGGGTGGAGACAGTCACCTAACCAGCCCGGGAGTGAAGGAAGCCATGAGAGATAGCCAGCAAACTGTTAGAAGCCCAACTCACTTGACGAAAAGGGGTCAGGGAGAGCCAGATAAGGTTTCAGAAGCCTAACTAACCTGGGGAGTGGGTGTAGCTCAATGTAGGAATGTCTACCTTGCATATACTAGGTCCCTGGTTCAATTTCCAGTACCTCTTAAGAGAAGGGTTTCAGAGAGGTATCCACTGGGTTGTCAGGCACCCAGCTGACACCCTATGACAGGGAATTTTTAGACTGAGATTTTTTGTTTGTTTTAGGTTTTTCAATATGTTGTTTTTTTATCATTATTTTTCTTTATTTTATTCAGGTACCTTACCTGTGGAGGGCAGGCTCCAGGGTGATTGATAAGCACCAGCAGCCTGAGACAGTTTCTAGAGGCTTAAGAGGGAAGCCAGTTTTTCCTGGATTGTTTTTTGTTTGTTTGTTGTCTTTTCTATATCTTTGTTTCCTTTTTTTCTTTTCCTTATTTTTTCTCCTTTGTTTCTTTATTTATTTTCTTTCTTTTATTTTTCTCTCTTCTAATGCTTCTCTTTCATTCCATCTCTTCTTGTTTGTCTTCATTTTATTTTTTCTCTTCTTCTCATCTTTCTGGTCTTTCATTTTATTCTATTTTTTGTCATTTCAATTTTTTTAGTCCACATTTTTTATTCTTATTCTTTTATATTTTTTATGATTTTTCACTCCCTATTACTTATTTATTTTTCCTGGCTCTTTTATGGTTCCTTTTCTTTCTTTTTAAAAATAATTACTATTATTATTTTTCTATTCTTCTTTCCTTTTTTAATATTCTTAATATTCCTTTCAAGGGAACATAGACAACTACAAAAATATAGATGAAGTGGAACCAAGTGTTAAAAAGGAACCTTAACACAAAACACAACAAAATAAAACCCTAGAGTAGAAAGAGACTTACCATCTGAATAAGCCCATCAAGATAAACAGATGCCTAAACACCTGTAAAAAAAATTACAAGCCATACTAAGAAACAGACAGGGCCCAGTCTAATGAACAAACTAAAAAAACAAGAGGAGATGCAGAATGTGGAACAACTAATCAAGGATGTCCAAACAAATATCCTGAATCAACTTAATGAAGTAAAGGAAGTGATAAAGGACATTAAGACGACACTGGGGGAACACAATGAAGAAATCGTAAACATAAATAAAAAGATACCAGATATAATGGTAATGAATGGCAAAACGCAAGAAATCAAAAATACACTGAAAGCACATAAAAGCAGATTTGAAGAGGCAGAGGAAAGAATTAGTGGTGTTGAAGATAGTACATCAAAAATCACACAGATATTAAGAACAGATGGATAAAAAGATGGAAAAATTCAGCAGTGACTCAGGGAACTGAACAACAACACGAAGCACACAAACATATGCATTACAGGCATCCCAGAGTGAGAAGAGAAGAGAAAGTGGGCAGAAGGAGTGTTGGAGGAAATAATGGCTAAAAATTTCCCAACTCTTTTGAAGGACATGGATGTACATGTCCAGGAAATACAGCAAACTCCTAACAGTATAAATCTTAACAGGCCTACCCCAAGACATACGCTTATCAAATTGTTAAATGCTCAGGACAAAGAGAGAATTCTGAAAGCAGCAAGAGAAAAGAGATCCACATACCAGGGAAGCTCACTAAGATTATGTGCTGATTTCTCATCTGAAACAATGGAGGCAAAAAGGCAGGGGTAAGACATAGTGAAGGTGCTAAAACAGGGATTCTTAACCATTTTTTGCCAGTCAGGTGAAAACCATGGACCCCTTACTAAGTCCACATTATACTGTATATTATTTAATAAATATATCACACCTGCACCAACATATCCCCACAAGAATAATGTTTTTTTGAATTTCAATTAAAGCTCACAGATACCTGGTTAAGAACCCCTGTACAAAAAGGAAAACACTGCCAGCCAAGAATTCTGCATCCAGCAAAGCTGGAATTCAAAAATAAGGGAGAGTTCAAAATACTCACAGATAAACAGAAACTAAGTGTCTGTCAACAAGAAATCTGCCCTTCAAGAAATACTAAAGGGAGTTCTGTAGGTTAAAAGGAAGACATAGGAGAGAGAGGGTTGGAGGAGACTGTAGAAAGGAATATTAGTAGTAATAATAACTAAAAAGATAAAAAAAGAAATAAAAACAAAATATGTTAAAAACAAAATATGACATACATAAACCTAAAGAAAATATGGCTAATGTAAAATAATGCCTTGACAGTAATAATGTGGAACGCTAAATGGATTAAACTCTCCAATCAAGAGACACAGATTGGCAGATTGGAACAAGATACTCACTTTAGACCCAGGGACACAAGGAGGCTGCAAGTGAATGGTTGGAAAATGATTTTACACAAAAACAATAAGCAAAAATGGGGGGGAGTAGCTATAATAATATCAGACAAAATAGACTAATGTAAACTACAATCCATGGTTAGTAGTAATGCTTCAATACGGGTTCATCAATTGTAACAAATGTACTATGCTAATGAAAAATGTTGCTAATGGGGAGAAAGTGTGGGAGGGGGATGGGATGGGGTATATGGAATCCCCTATATTTTCAATTTAACATTTATGTGATCTAAAGCTTCTTTTAAAAAAATTAAAAAAAGAAGACACTGGGTGAGAACAAAGAAGAATTTGAAGGCATACATAGAAAAACAGCAGATCTTATGGGAATGAAAGGCACAATAAATGGAATTAAAAATACACTGGAGGCATATAAAAGCATATTTGAAGAGACAGAAGAAAGGATTAATGAGCTTGAAGACAGGGCTTCTGAAAGTGAAAATACAAAGGAAGAGATAAAGAAAAGATTAGAAAACAATGAACAGGGTTTCAGGGAACTAAATGACAGCAAGAGACATGCAAACATATGTCATGGGTGTCCCAGAAGGAGAAGAGAAGGGAAAAGGCTCAGATGAAATATTTGATGTAATAATGGTAGAAAATTTGCCAACTCTATGAAAGATATAGATATCTGTGTCCAAGAAGCACAATGTACTACCATCCAAATAAATCTGACTACACCTATTCTGAGACACATACTAATCAGCATAAAGTGAATCCTGAGAGCAGCAAGAAAAAAGCAATGCATCACATAAAAGGGATGCCCAATAAAATTAAGTGCTGATTTCTCATCAGAAACCATGGAAGCAAGAAGACAGTGGTATGATATATTTAAGATACTGAAAGAGAAAAACTACCAGCCAAGATCTTATATCAGCAAGATTATCTTTCAAAAATGAGGGCAAGTTTAGAATATTTACAGATAAACAGAAACTAAGAGAGTTTGTAACCAAGAGACCCGTTTTGCAGGAAATACTAAAGGGAGTGCTACAGCCTGAAAAGTAAAGACAGGAGAGACAGGCTTGGAAGAGAGTCTAGAAATGAAGACTATATCGGTAAAAGTAACTAAAAGTGTAAAAAGAGTGGTGAAAACAAGATATAACAGATAAAACCCAAAGATAACATGGGCGAAGAACTGCCTTTATAGTAATAACTTGAATGTTAATAAATTCCCCAACCAAAAGACACAGACTGGTGGAATGGATAAGAAAAAATAAACTATCTATATGCTGTCTACAAGAGATTTCTCTTTAAAATAGATTGACAGGGGACGGATGTGGCTCAAATGGTTAGGCGTCCGTCTCCCATGTGGAGGGACCTGGGTTCAATCCCTGGGACCTCCTGGTAAAAAAAATAAATAAATAAAAATAAAATAATAAAATAGATTGAAAGTGAAAGGCTGGAAAATGACATTCCACACATGCAGTAACCAAAAAGAGAAAGAAAAAAAAAGCTGGAGTAGCTATACTTAAATCAGATGTAATAGACTTTAAAAGCAAAGCTGTTATTAGAGACAAGAAAAGTCATTATATACTAATAAAAAGGGCAATTCACAGGATGAAATAACAATCATAAATGTGTATGCACCTAACTAGGATGCCCCCAAATTACATGAGGCAAACACTGGTAAAACTGAAGGGAGAAATAGATGTCTCTAAAGTAATAGTTGTAGACTTCAATACACCACTCTCATCATTGGATAGATCATCTTGGCAGAACATCAATTAAAAAAACAGAGAGCTTGAATAATATAATAAAAGCACTAAACTTAACAGACACACACAGAAAACTGCACCCCTAAACAGCAAGATATATATTCTTCTCAAGTTCTCATGGATCTTTCTCCAGGATAGAATATGTGTTGGGTCACAAAGGAGATTTCAATAAATTTTAAAAGATTGATATTATACAGAACACATTCTCTGATCCTAGTGGAACAAAGCTGGAAATCAAAAGCAGTCAGAAAAAGGGAAAATTCACAAAGATATGAAGATTAAACAACACACTATTAACTAACCAGTGGGTCAAAGAATAAATTGCAAGAGAAATCAGTAAATATCTTGACATGAATGAAATTGAGAACACAGTATATTAGAACATAAAGCAAAAGCAGTGCTGAGATGGAAATTTATAGCCCACAATGCTTACATTTAAAAAAGAAGAAAGAACTAAAATCAATGACCTATCTACACAGTTGGAGGAATTAGAAAAAGAACAGCAACTATGTCCAAAGCAAGCAGAAGGAATGAAAAAACAAAGATAAAAGAAGAAATAAATGAAATTGAAAAAAAAACAAGAGAGACAATTAACAAAACCAAAAGTTGATTCTTCAAGAAGATCAATAAAATTGACAAACCCCTAGCTATACTGACAAAGAAAAAGAGAGAAGATGCAAATAAATAAAATCAGTAATGAAAATGGGGACATGACTACTGAACCCCCAGAAATAAAAGAGATCATAAGAGGATATTATGAACAACTGCATGCCAACAAACTAGACAATATCGATGAAATGGAAAAATTCCCAGGAACATACAAACAACCCACACTGACGCTAGAAGAAATAGAAGACCTCAACAAACCAAACACAAGCAAGAGATTGAAATGGCCATCAAACAACTCTCCAAAATGAAAAGCCCAGAACCAGATGGCTTCACAGGTGAATTCTACCAAGCATTCAAAGAAGTTTAATACCATTCTTACTTAAACTCTTCCAAAATATTGAACAGGAAGGAACACTACCGAACTCATTCTATGAAGCCAATATCACCCAAGTTAGAAAAAGATAATACAAAAAAAGAAAATTACAGACTCATTTCCCTAATGAATACAGACGCAAAAATCCCCAACAAAATACTCGCTAATGGAATCCAACAACACATTAAAATAATTATTCACCATGATTAAGTGGGTTTTATTCAAGGCATGCAAAGGTGGTTCAACACCAGAAAATCAATCAACGTAATACACATTTACAAACCAAAGAAGAAAAATCACATGATCATCATGATTGATGCAGAAAGGTATTTGACACAATCCAACATCCTTTCTTGATTAAAAATACTCCAAAATATAGGAATAGAAGGAAATTTTCTCAACTGGACAAAGTGCATATTTGAAAAACCCACAGCTATCATTGTACCCAATGGTGAAAGACTGAAAGCCTTCCCATTGAGATCAGGAACAAGACAAGGATGCTCACTTCAACAATGTTGCTCCATACAGAGGTTCTAGATAGAGCAACGAGGCAAGAAAAAGAAATAAAAGGCATTCAAATTGAAAAGGAAGAAGTAAAACTTTTGCTATTGCATATGATATGATCCTATACCTAAAAAATCCTGAAAAATCTCCGAAAATGCTACTAGCGCTAATAAACGAATTTCAAAACAATTGTAGGATACATGATTAATATGCAAAAATCAGTAGCTTTTCTATACACTAGTAATGAGCAATCTGAGGGGGAAGTCAGGAAAATAATTCCATTTCAAGAGCAACAAAAAGAATCAAATATTTAGAAATAAACTTAACCAAGGATATAAAGCACTTGAATTCAGAAAATTAGAAGACCTAAATAAATGGAAGAACATCCTGTGCTCATGGATTGGAAGACTAAATATCATTAAGATGTCAATTCTACCAAAATTGATATACAGATTCAATGCAATCCTGATAAAAATTTCAACAGCCTTTTTTAAAGAAATGGAAAACCCAATTATAAAATTCATTTGGAAAGGTAAGAGGCCCCAAACAGCAATAAGAATGAAGTTGGAGGACTCTCAGTTCCAGACTTTAAATCATATTACCTAGCTACAATGGTAAAAAAACAGCATGGTATTGGCATAAAGATAGATATATTGACCAATGGAACTGAATCTATGGTTCAGAAACAGACCCTCACATCTATGGTCAAGTGATTTTTGACAAGGCTCTCAAACCCACCCAGCTGGGATAGGTCAATCTATTCAACAAATGATCCTGGGAGAACTGGATATTCATATCCAAAAGAAAGAAAGTGGACCCCTATCTCACACCTTATACAAAAATTAACTCAAAATGGATCAAAGACCTAAATATAAAAGCAAGAACCATAAAACTCCTAGAAGAAAATGTAGAGAAACATCTTCAAGATGTGGTGGTAGGAGGTAGTTTCTTAAACCTTACACGAAAACACAAGCAATAGAAGAAAAAATGGATAAATGGGACCTCCTCAAACTTAAACACTTTTGTGCTTCAAAGGACTTTGTCAAGTAGGTGAGAAGGCAACCCACTCAATAAGAGAAAATATTTGGAAAACACATATCCAATAAAGGTTTGATTTCCATGCTATATAGATTACACAAGTCAAAAATAAAAGAGCAAGCAATCCAATTTAAAAATGAGCAAAGGATTTAAATAGACATTTCTCCCAAGAGGAAATCAAATGGCAAAAAAGCACACACAAAAAAGTGTTCAGTACCATTAGCTATTACGGAAATGCAAATCAAAACTACAATGAGATATTTCACACTTTATATAATGGTACTATTTTAAAAAACATAAACAACAAGTGTTGGAGAGGATGTGGAAAAATAGGAACACTTCTTCCCTGTGGTGGGAATGTAAAATGGTGCAGCCTTTGTGGAAGACAGTTTGGCAGTTCCTCAGGAAGGTAAATATAGAACTCCCGTGTGATCTGGTAATCCTTCTACTAAGAATATATCCAGAAGAACTGAAAACAGTGATGTGAACAGACATTTGCACACCAATGTCCATTGTGGCATTATTCACAATTGCCAAAATGGAAACAACCCAAATGTTCATCAATCAATGCATGTATAAACAAAATGTAGTATACACATACAATGGAATCATAAGCTGCTTTAAGAAGAAATGAAATCAGGACACACATGATAACACGGATGAACCTTGAAGACATTATGCTAAGTAAAATAAGCCAGACACAAATATTGTATGATCTCACTGATAAGAACTAAATACGAAGAATAAACACATGGAGTTAAAACCTAGACTATAGGTTACTAGGAGATAGGATGAGGACTAAGAAAGGATAATGACACTTAATGTATGTAGAAGTTTTAATTAACTTGAGTGTAAAAGTGTGGAAATGAATAGAGCTGATGGTAACACATTATAGTAAGTATAACTAACAGCGCTGGTTTAAAAATATGATTGTGGTAAAAACAGTAGTCTAGAGATATAAATGTCAATTGAAAGAAAGCTAGAGAATCATCTAGGGACTGAATAACATAGTGAACCCAGAGGTGAATGAGGACTGTTGCTCACAATACAAATACAAGAATTTCTTCTATGAACTAGAACAAATGTACATCCCTATTACAAAGAATATAGTGATGCAGGGGAGCAGATGTGGCTCAAGCAGTCAAGAACCCCCCTCCCACATGGGAGATCTCAGCTTTGGTTCCCGAGGACTCCTAAAGAAAACAAACAGTGAGCAGACAACAAGTAGACAACGAGCAGACAAAGAGCAAAAAACAATAAGCAGACAACAAGCAAAGACAATGAGCATACAACGAGCAAACAGACTAGGGAGCCAATGGGAGGGGGGAGAGGAAGAATATAGTGATGCATGCACAAAAATACAATCAATGTAACCTACAGAATATAGTTAACAGCAATATTGTAATATTATTGTACCTATGTCAAAGAGAAAGTACTCTATCAATGCTAAGGGTCAATAATAGGGGAATAGGGGATTTTTTTCTTTTGGACTAAGGTAAACGTTCAAAGATTTACTGGGGCAATGATTGTACAATTCTGTGAGGAAAGTGAGAGCCACTGGGTGTACACTTTGGATAGAATGTACAAGGTATGAGACTGTATAACACAGTGAACTTTGTGGTAGAAGTTAGACTGGGGTTAACAGTACTCATATTTGTACTGTTCTCTCATGAACTATAACAAATGTATAATACTAATACATAGTGTTAATAATAGGGGGTGCATGGAAAAAACATATCAACTGTACACTATGGACCAGAGTTAGTGGTAATAGTCTAATCATGTTCTTTCATAATCCATAAAATATATTCCACAACAATATAAGATTTTGGTGGAGGGGTGATATATGGGAATTCTGTACATTACGTATGTTTTGTAAGCTCATAACTTCTCTAATAAAAAAATATGAGGGAAAAAAAGACAAGAAACCCAATTTAAAAAATGGGGAAGAGGTGAAAGCACATGAAAAGATGTTCAACATCACTAGCTATTAGGGAAATGCAGATCAAAACTACAATGAGATATTATTTCATGCCTTACAGAATGGCCATTATTTAAAAAAACAGAAAACACAAGTGCTGGAGAGGATGTGGAAAAATAGGAACACTTCTTCCCTGTTGGTGGGAATGTAGAATGGTACAGCCTCTGTAGAAGACAGTTTTGCATTTCCTCAGGAAGCTAAATATAGAACTGCCATATGATCTGGCAATCCCACTACTAGGAATATACTCAGAAGAACTGAAAGCCACTGAGTTTACACTTTGGATGGAATGGGTAAGGTAGGGGACCATATAACACAGTGAACCCCGAGGTGAATGATGGACTGTGGTTAAAGTACAAACATGAGAACGTTCTGTCATGAGCTTTAGCAAATATACAATACTAATATTTGGTGTTAATAATAGGATGGTTTGTGAGAAAAACACACCAAATATAAGCTATGGACTATAGACAGCAGTAATAGTATGACAATATTCTTTCATCATTTGTAACAAATGTGTTCATGGTGGGGTGATATATGGGAATCCTGTATGATATGAGTGATTGTTTTGTTAACTCACAACTTCTCAAATAACAGTAACATTTACAATAGCACCAAAAAAACTAAGTAGATATAAATCTAACAAAATATATGCAAGATATACATGCTAAAAACTACTGAATAATGATGAAAGAAATCTAAGACCTAAATAAATGGAGAGCTATACTGTGCTCATGGATTTGAAGATCCAATATCATTAAGATGTCAATTCTTCCCAAATATGCAATCTCAATAAAAATTGCAGTGGAGTTTTTAATTTAGATATCGACAAGCTGATTTCAAAATTAATATGTTAAGGCAAATGAATTAGATTAACCAAAATTTTTTGGAAAAAGAAGTGGGAGAACTCACACTACTTGATTTCAAGACTTAGTACAAAGCTACAGTAATCAAGATGGGTGATATCTGTGTAAGGATACACATAGGTCAATGGAACAGAAAAAGCAGTGTCCAGAAATAGAGTCACATGAATATGATCAATTGATTTTTGACAGAAGTGCAAGGCAATTCAATGGAGAAAGAATAGTTAGTTTTTCCCACAAATGATACTACAACAATTGGACATCCATATTGCGGCAGTTTGAGATTATTTATGCATCCCAAAAATAGAAAGATTATGTTTGTAAACTAATCTGTTCCTCTGGGTGTGATACCCTTTGACTGTATTAAATTCAAAGGATTTTTAAGTTTACTTGATAAACTCAATTTAGGGTTTTTGATTCAACCACATCAATAAAGCGTGACTCAGGTTGAGTCCCCGCCCCCTTGGTGGGCCTATATAAACGGACACTCACTCAAGAGGGCACACAGGAAGAGACAGAGCTTTGTTATTTTTATCCTGGGGCCCCAAGGAGAGATGAACCATTGGCCTGATAGTTTGCAGCTGATGTAGAAAGCCCGGAAAGACAGAAGTCCTATGTCCAGAGAGAGAAAGTAAGGAAGGAGGCAGAGATTAGCAACCATCTTTCGTCAACAGATGTCAGCTGACTCTGGTGAGAGAACAAACTTGAGTTGGACTTTTTAGGGCCTTGTAACTGTAAGCTTTTACCCCTAATACTCTTTTTTTTTTTTTTAAAGATTTATTTATTTACTTATTTATGCCCCCCTTGCTGCTTGTGTTTTACTGTGTCCATTCGCTGTGTGTTTCTTCCGTGTCTGCTTATCTCCCCCTTGCTGTGAGGCCCTGCTGCATCAGCCCACCGCACCACACAGCCGGCCTGCTCTCACAAGGAGGCCCCGGGAAGCGAACCCAGGGTCTCCCGCATGGTAAACGGGGGCTCTATCGATTGAGCTACACCCACTTCCTGCTGTGAGGTCTTGCTGCATCAGCCCACCGTGCAGCGCGGGCCGGCCGGCCTGCCCTCACAAGGAGGCCCCGGGAAGCAAACCCAGGACCTCCCATATGGTAAACGGGAGCTCTATCCATTGAGCCACACCCGCTTCCCCCTAATACTCTTTATAAAAGCCAACAGATTTCTGGTACTTGCATCAGCACCCCTTTGGCAGACTAATA